>ML785421.1:282166-298769 GCA_009831015.1 Picea engelmannii
TATAGTTACTAGAGTTCACTTATAGATGTAATTTTAAAATTATATTATTATTTATAAATTTTAATATTTTTAATTTGTTTAATTAAATAATTTTTTTATAATTATATTATTTTTAATTATTTAAATTATAACAATAATAATAATAATAATCTATTTTTAATGTTTGTGGGACAAGGGATTCTCTTTGTCTAGCGATTTGACTCGTAAAGTTTAGAGAGGTATACATACCCTATTCCTTTTGGATTTGAACTTCTGACTTTTTAGGAGGAAGAACATGTTATTAACCATTAGGCCCACTCAGGTTGTTTAGGCCCACTCATGATGTCTATAATCTTAGAATGTCTATAATCTCAGAATGAGTTTTCAATGGAAATAGAAAGACTTCTCAATGTTGAAATTGTATGTTCAATTTAAATGTTTTATCTATTTTGAATGGTTTTTGTGTGTGGTTGTGGAAAAAAAAAACCATCAATATTAACACAGACTAAAATTGTCAACTCATAAATTTTAGAGGTTAAAAACTTACTCCTTATAAAGATACCTTAAATGAACTAACTCATATACACACACTTGAATGATGTCTCCCTCATTTGTGCATTTCTCCTCGTAAGCCAACTCTCACGCGATCCATAGTGAAATAAGGCGTTTGCCAATTCCTAAAATGCACTTGGTTAAAAGAATTTGTCATATTTGTGACACTCAGAGGGTTGAAGATGAGAAGCACTCTCTTAGAATGTCTGTGTACAAATCTCAATTTCAAAACATTTGTTACAATACCAACAATCATAACCTTTTAACTCATGAAAACTATGAGGATTTAGAAATGCTTCTCTTAAAAAAAATTGAGGACAAAAATCAAATCTTAAAGCAAATTAAATAATTCCTTACCTTTTTTAGAATCCAAATAGATGAATATTGATTTTACTAGATGTTAATAACCATAACCATAATCATTATCATATATTGAATAAGTTATGAGGAGAAAGCCATACAAAAATGCAAAATATTAAACAATTATACTTTCACCTTTTTTATGCCTTTCTCGGTATAACTTGGATCATTATTTAATATATATTAATAAAATCTGGTTTATGAGAAGAAAGTCGTAAATGAAGGAGAAATCATTAAAACGTCTCTATATATACAAAACATTCCATCCATTAAAAAAATTGAAATTTTAAATAATTGGTTCTATTGGTTCTAGATACTAAATGAATACAAGATTGGTTAAATTTCAATGGTGTATTCTATTGCTTCATTAAAAATGTCTATATTTCCATTTGCAAAAAAAAAATTAAAAAATGAAGCAAAGTGTGTTTCATGCATTCATGAAGAGTTTTTCTATAGAAAAGTTTAAATAGAAAAAAAAAAAATTTCTACATAATTTTCTATGAATTTATTTTTTTTATAAATAATTTAATTAATTTTAAAAACTCAAAATATTTTTTAATAATAATATATTTTAGAATTGTAAATGTGATAAAAATTATCTTTAAACAATGTTAAATCCAAATTATATTAATAAATTATTTTTTAATAATAATATATTTTAGAATTGTAAATGTCATAAAAATTATCTTTAAACAATGTTAAATCCAAATTATATTAATAAATTAAATTTATTGATTAAAACTTTGTAACCCTTGCAACTTTTAAAATGAATTTGGCTAAACAAAAATATATTGTATGTTTGTATTTATTATTAAGTTAATCATATTTATTATTAAATTATATATATAATAACCTTTTGTATATATAATTTTTTTAACCTAAAATTGATAAGCTATTAATTTATTAGTTTATATGAACATAAATTAAAAAGCAATAAAAATATTATAATACCATACCATTTTTACAATGAAAATATTACAATATCATAATATAAATATTATAATATCATGCAATTTTTGTTTAGCTAATAAAAGTTAACATCAAATTTCAACATTACTCATTATCCATAATAAAATTTAAAAAACCAATCTTATATACTTTAATTTGTTGATATATTATGTTAACATAAAAAATTTCAACTTGCATTAATTTTAATTGACATCATTTTCAATAAAGTTTCTCTCTTTGTTTGCATTTGAAGTCCCTTCTTTATTATTGCTTAACCCCCCATTTTTCTAAAGCATCTTTATTGTTTCTATGAATTTTTTTTAACACTCAATCATTCATTTTTCTGAAAGGTTCAATCGCTAGCTAATGTGTAGTCAAAGAGTCCCATCTTAATCTATAAAGTCATGATTTTTTTTAACACTCAATCATTCATTTTTCTGAAAGGTTCAATCGCTAGCTAATGTGTAGTCAAAGAGTCCCATCTTAATCTATAAAGTCATGATTTTATTCCATCCACAATAGACTAATTTCATGACTTTATGCTATTAAAATATTCTCTTTTTTTTAACTATCTTTCGGTGGTGATGTATGTTATCAACATAGTGGGGGCCATGTAATTGTAAACATTCCAACTACACTTAAAAACTAAAATATAATCTAGATTCCACTTCATGTTGGGCAATTTTTCTATTTTATTAATATTTTTGGGTGGAAATTGTTTTTTATTAATAAAAATGGGTTTTATTTTTCAATTTAAATAGGATTAAAAGGTAATAATTCTATTAAATTTAACTATGGTAAAATTTAATAAGAGAAAATTGACATTGTAGCATAGTGTATATCTTATTTGTGAGTCATTTAAAGAGATAAATTATTTAATAAGAGAAAATTGACATTGTAGCATAGTGTATATCTTATTTGTGAGTCATTTAAGGAGACAAATTGTAGACATAATTTCATTAATTATTCAAATCATTTTTAAGCATTCCACTTATCATTCTACGAATCACTTAAACAATTGATTCCATCAATCATTATCATTCAACCAATCACTCAAAGAATTGGTTCCATCAATCACTATGAATTACATTTCATTTTTTGGAACCTTATGTCTTCTTATAAATATAACAATATAGAGTGTACAACATATGTACATAGTTCATTACTCTCTCTGAAAATATTATTTGTGCAAGTATTTACATTGTTGTGTGTTGTGCATGTATCATTTGGTATCAAAGCATGAATGTCATTCTTCTTTAGGGTTTAACAATTATGGTTTATTTAGGTGCTTCTCCCACCCAATATTCCACCTTGGTCTTTCAAATCTACACCATGATCTCAAACAAAACACACATTGGTGACTATTAGACATCATTTACCAGTAACCAACATGTTTTTCTGTTAGATTTATTTGGTTTCTCCTTTCTATGGGAAAATTTAGTTTTAAAGTTTCATAGTCTCCAATCCAAAAGAATCTTTACAACATTTTGTATGATTTGATCAATTTTAAGTAGAAAATTCTCCCCTTCTACAGATTCTTGTCAAAAACTAATGGAATTGCCAAAAGTAGTAAATTGTTTTAGTCAATTCTACTACAAAATTGCCAAAGCTAGCAAAATTTCTAACATTTGTATTTTGTCAAAAAAATTGTTAAAATCACTTGAATTTGTCTTCCATTAGCATTTTTCCAATAGAATATTTGGTTTTCCTCAGTCCTAGTGAAACAATTTCCTAGACTAGAGGGATTTGTTTTCATGTGGCACCCAAGTGTGACATCATCTTCACACAAGAGTTCAAAATTCTCCATATGTTAGTAAAAACACAACAACAAAACAAATTCCCAACATATTAACAAGTATAAAAATGACTTCAATTGGTAAAACAACGTTAAAAATGCACTCACTATGAAGATGGACAATTTGGACCAACACAAAGAACAACAACAAAATTAGTTTCAAGGGAAGCTCATGTAGGGAAACATGCCCGCGTTTTAGAAGAATATAACTACCCAATAAAAATAATTGAAACGACATCAATAAATGCCCACCATTATTCCAATTGCCCGAAATCCATTCAAGTTGGACATCAAAATTTCCATCTTTGCTATGATGGTTTCCTTGATAGAAAAAACTTGGATGCATGTATCCATGTAGTATTGACTCTTACTTCAAGACATAATCCATCAGGATCGATCATGGTAAGATCATGGCTATTGAGTTTCTCATGGATGAGCAATATCTCTCATGGTGGCATGTTGCTCACAACAATTGGAAACATTTGATGCATTGGTGTTTACTAAATGGGGTAATTTCAAGGACATTGTTCGTAATAGATTATATCTCCTTAGCTAAAATGATTCCTTTATTTTAGAATGGTTTTGGATTCATTGGCTTCTAGGTCAAATAGATCTACAACTCATCAACCAGTTCAATTGATTAGTGATCAAAGTTTAGGTACAACTTGAAGGATGGTATAAAAGTTAAATTTATTTCCTAGTTGAAGAAAGGAAATAGAAATCCACCACATCACTTCCTTAGAGAATGCTTCCTAGTTGGTTTCCAAGACAAAGAAAAGCTTTCTAATACCTCCAAACTTCCTTAGGAAAAGTGTTTTTCTTCTCCTTCCTCCTCTCCTTCACCAACAACCACCAAGCACTGATCTAACAATGGTGGGAAACCAAAGGAGAAACCAATAAGATCCCTTCTACTAAAAATGAAAAAAAGAGTCATTATGCCTTTTGCATGAGGCTAGATCAATCCATTAAAGAATATCGAACCCTGCAAACTAAGAAATTTGGAAAGGCCCTTCTTGATAAGCATAACTAGCAAATGAATAATATAAGGTTCTTGTTGACAAACCCAACTCCCCTAATTACAATTCATCCTCATTGCAATATATTACTCTCGCTAATATAGAGAGGCCATCTTCATTCATAACTTTGAAATCAAGGACAAGATAGCATCATTGATTGTTAATATTTGTAGCCAAAAATATTTCATTCCTAGAAATTCGTTGATGAATTGAAATTGTACACTACTTCTCATACCAACCATATCAATTGTGATGGATCCATGTTACTCTTTAACCCACCGCGAATACGTGAAAATCTATTTTATGTCATTGTGGACTATTATGTGACCCCTTTTAATTGTTATGACCTACTCCTTAGCACACCTTGCCAATAGGACTAAGAGAAGACTTTATAGTTATCATAAAACTTACAAACTAAACATGGATGATAAAATCTATAAGCTCACCTCATGTTTTTATGTATTGGTACGAAAATGGTCAAAATTGTAACACGTTTATGACATTCCATCAATTGAAGGTAGATAATAAAGATAAGATTATTTGTTTTTTCTATTCAATCCCTTATATATTCCATGATATTTTTTAATAATCTAAGGTCTCCTTACCATTTGGGTCATACAACATGTTATTGATATAATCCTAGGTTCTTCCTTGCTTGACCACCATTTCTACAAAACTACCTAGAGTGGAAAATCCATCTATTGTTGGAGGATGGAAAGAGACCCCCACGACATCTACTATGGTTCACCTACTCATATCACTTGCAATCAAGAGAAGCATGAATGGAGAATATGCATATATTACAAGGATTTCAACAAAATAATGGTAAAGAACCATTAACCCCTCCTCAAGATTAATGGTCGGCTCAATTAACTCAAAGGCACCAAGTTGGACTTGGCTTCTAGCTATCACCAAGTTCATATAGACCATAGAATGAGTGGAAGACATCTTTCAAAACCAAGCTAGGTTTGTACAAATGGTTGGTCATGCCCTTCATCCTTAGCAATGCCCCAACCACATTTATGTATCTCATCAATGACATATTTAGGCTTTACCTCCATAATATTTTCATTGTTTATCTAGATGATATCCTCATATACAACAACACCTGGGAGGAACACATGTAACATGCTATTACAACCATGGAAAAGCACCAATATTTCTTTTTGGCAAAGAAATTTTGGCTAAACCTTTTTATATTTTCTTTAAAAATAAAAAACTTGTAACCTAATTTATAAATATGTTTATGCATAAAATTATATTTTTTTCTTAAATATAAACATTTTCCATGAACATATAATAGGTTTTATTAATATTTTCACCAAATCAATGATTATACATCCCATATTTTTGGGAGTATTTGCCACATATGGATTAGTAGTTAATAATAACTACTCTTAGGAAAACAATGAATTTTCAATTGAAGTCATGTAAATTTATGTCAAAAAAGAAAAAGCTTTTAATACTTTAATTCTATTATTTGTTCACTTCTTTCAACATGTACGTGGTATATCATGTTGTATATTAATGTGTAGAATTTTTTCCATGTAAAGGTTCTTAAATATTGATTTGTCCCTAACAACATCTCATATCTTAAGATTTTTATGGGTGGCATGAATTTATATAAAAAAAACATTCCACCAATATTCACATATTTCTCATCCCTTGCACCAATTGATGAATCGAAAGACTTAAATTTGAAACCTAGAAGGAGACAACCTTTTAACAACTCAAAAATGCTCTCTACACAATTAGTGTGCTTGTCCTTCCTACCTTGCAACAATATTTTGAAATAGAGATTGATGCCTCCCATTATGTTATTGGAGTTGTAATAAAGAAGTATATACACCTAGTGGCATATCATTCTTAAACTTTATCTCAAGCAAAGATAAATTATAACACTAATGACAATAAATTTTATGCCCTAGTCAACACAGTAATGGTGCCATTATATCCTTGGAAAGGAGACCATTTTGCATAGTAATCATCAACCACTTCAATTCTTGAACAAAGTGTGAAAGATTCAAGAGCACTTCCATCTGAAATGAGCCTCACTCATTAAACTCAAACAATTACGTTTGGTGATCATATACAAGAAGGGATTATCCAACAACATTGTTAATTTTTCAGCATGTTGCCTAAGGTCCTCAACATTTTTAATGTTTGATGTGTTGCATATGAAGAGTGGAAGGATATGTAATCCATTGATCCTCATTTTGGCCGCATTCTCATAACAATACATCAACTAACAATTGTGAATCAAGACTCTTTTTTGGATCATACATGTAGGGATAGCTTGTTGTTCAAGCTTAATCAACTTTGTGTCTTGGTAGGACCAAAATGCCTATTCCTTTGAGAAGCTCATTCTTCTTACAATGGTGGATTCTTTAGCATCCAAAAACAAGTAGAAGACTAAATTAGATGATGATGACTTCATAACCAATCCAAGCCTTCTAATTGGAAGTTTGGATTGTAACAACCATTATAGATTACCATCTAGACCTTAGGAATCCATCTTAATGGATTTCATCAATGACCTATCCACTACACAAAAGAAAAATATTTGCATTTTTATCGTAGTCTGTAGATTTTATAAGAGGGTAGAATTTATTACTTATAGAAAAGCCATAGATGTTGCATCGACTATATTTCTTCTTTAAATATGTCTAGAGTCAATTTATAGTTGTTGTTCACTATCGTTTCACACTAACATTCTAGATTTTGGGGCCACAATGGTTGTTGTCTAGGTTCTCTACCTCCTCCCACTCACAAATTGATGGTCAAACTAAGGTTCTCAACAAATCTTAATCCATTGTTTTTACACATATTGTCAACTAAATCAATAGTGGGATAATCATATGATATTTTGGAGCATAGTTACAATAGATATACTTAAGTATCAACATGGTACTCACCTTTTGAAGTCTACTTTGACACCCTATGGGATTCTAGTTGCCCTTTCATCCCCAACTATTTTTTTTGTTGGTTGACTTCCACTTATCATGATGTGGCTAGCATGTCTTACCTCAACTTGGAGGGAGTGCAACCAATAACATTCAAATTAGATTATTTTGGCTAAGATGATGTGAATGATGAGTATTTGTTCCACCAAATATGCCCAAGACTTGCACCTAGCCCCAATCATTGTTGCATGCATTGGCACATCCACAAGCACAAGAATGTCAGTAGTGAGACTTGAACTTTGGTGGGGGAAATATATGTGCCCTACTATCACCAACCCGACAAGCCATCATTGACCATGCCCAATTAATTCACAACAACAAAAGCATAAAGGTAATGTTACTTCATTTGTGCATAACTTAATGAAAGTTCATTCTCAAGTACATGTTGTACTCCAACAAACTCAAGCGAAGTGTAGGGCATTTCATTATTGACATCGAGTACCCCCATAGTTCCATTTTAGTAATGTTGTTTGGTTGCACTTGGACAAGCATATGTTCAGAATAAAGCAACATCAAATGCCAAAATGAACTCAGTATGGGCCCTATACCATTTTGCAACTAGTGAGTCCTAATGCTTTTGAGTTGGATCTTCCACCTCAAATTGGTATACATGGCATTGTAAATATTATCCAACTCAAGCTCTTTGACAAATCTCATTGGAGGACAAAGTTCCAATCACTCATTCAAAGCTCACAATTCCAAATTTTTCAGTGTCACTTCATTGAGGACACGTTTCTTGACGTCTACATATGCATCACTCATCAAAGGGAAACAACCACTTACTTGGTTGGAGAAAGAGGTACTCTTCCAACATCGGTTAAGTGGTAATCACAATTTTGTTTCCAACATATTTCTCACCTATAATAGAAACTTGAGACAAATTCCTCTAGGCAAGGAGGAAATTGTGAGATTTAGTAAGTCACAAATGACATTGTAACATAATTACATGTAATATTGCTCGCAACTACAAAGTTAGGGAAACAAATTGTGGACATAATCGTGCTAATTACTAAACAATTGTAGCCTTCCACCATTACACTTACTATCCCACACATCACTCCTTTGATTGATTACTTTCCATTTTTTAAACCATGTGTTATTTTATAAATAATGGTATATAGTGTACAATGTGTGGGTCCAATTTGACATTTATATCTTGCATCCAATTGAACATTTATATCTTGCATTCAATATATTGTTTGTCTAAATATCAACCCATGACTTGCACATATCTTTGTCTATTGGGATATGTTGCATTTGCGAAATGTCAAAGTTGTTGAGACTTCCACCTGGTCTTAGAGGCAACTGTTGGGATATGTTGCATTTGCGAAATGTCAAAGTTGTTGAGACTTCCACTTGGTCTTAGAGGCAATAGTTAACTCTATTATTGACTTGGTGAGAGAGAATAAAGCTTTTATCAATACACTAAGATTTTGAAGTGAGATTTAGGTAGGAGAGGTTGCATTTAAGTTAAGAATGTACATTCAATTTTTTCATTGAATGTTATATATTTAATATTAAAATAACTTACCATAAAAATATATAGTCAAAAAATTGTATGACTAGAAAACAATGGAACCTAACATTCAACTAAAGAGACCTACAAATTAGAAATAACAAACATTTTTATTACACAACATTATAATGATACTTGGTTTAGTTTCCACTACTACCTCTTAATCTTGGAGCAAATGAGGATTGAGCTTGCAATGTGCACGAAACAATGAAACAATTGGAAAAACTTGTGATTTGATGACATTCTCTTTATTGTGTTTCATTAATAACATTAATCACACTTGCCTAATTGTGCTTACCAAGTGTATTTTATTATTTCTTCCCTTATTATTTTCTATCATTTTTCCAGCAGAAAAAATTACTCAATTATATTAAAAATATAATGTGTTCTCACAACAGTTACATCAACGGAGAAAGAAACAACTGGCGGGGAAATTCTTTCTCCTACAGTTGGTCTACTATCCAATATGCAGGTGAAAGAACAAAACAATGAGAAAAGATTTCAGATTACAACAAGTCTGGAAGGAGAGGAGAGAAAATCAGGAATGTTACTACAAATGGTTCAGAAAAAGTAGAAATATATTGAAAATGTCGACAAAGACTGGTGCCTCTAGTCCTAATATATTTTGATAACATGTGTGGGGCCCTCATGGCCATCCAACCATTGGTTATAAGTGATCATGCCTGCTTTTTTTTGTAGAGTTGTCTTTGATAAAAGGTTTGCTTCCCTAATGTACTCTCGGGAAGCATGAATGAAGATAAGCTTCTTGAAGTGTCATTGAAGTAATCTGATTCGATCCATCCAGGCCAGGAGAGCGAGCGAATGGAGCTTGTCGTTGTGGTTCAACCAATCTATGATAACTCTGGAGTCGTTGATCATTTGAAGGTGTTATATGTTTAGTCTTGAGGCCAAGTGAAGAGTAGCCTAGGCACCCAATAGCTCATCCCTTGTGTTGGTGCCCGGGCCACAACATAAAGTCCATCTGAAAAAAGAGTTTTTATTTGTTCTTATCAGACCACTTGCACCACACAATGTTCCACTGTGTTGTGTTGCACCATCAAACTATCCCGTAGGTGTATCCTCTGCGATGAGTGGGCTAATTAATGTTTTTTTTGCCCCAATGGTTGGGTGTATGTCGTTCCAATTTTGGTACAAGCCAAGAGTTTTATATGCGACATTGTTAACAGTGGAGGATTTGTTGTCGAAAATCTTATTGTTTATGGCCAGCCATATAAACCAATTGACCAAAGGCGAAAGTATTTTGTAGTTGCGCTCATTGGATGTCCAATGGGCAAGGCAGGTAGATAAGGAGGTCCCAATCCAGGTTGTGGTTATGTGATGGTCAAGTGCAATCTTATCCCAGACTTGGCAAGTGAAGTGGCACTGTGTGAAGAGATGTTGAACTGTTTTTGCATCCTTGTAGCATAGTTGGCAGATGTTGGGGCCAGTCCAACCTTTCCTTTGGAGGTTATCCTATTCATGTGACTTGATCAACTAATAATAGTATAAAATAAATGATCAACAGAAACCTATGGAACAAAAAAAAAATTACAAAATACTCCCACAAGCTTTGAAATTTATTTATGTATGTTATTTTTTTAAATATGAAAATTAATAACAAAGTTGAAATGTATATATATGTAAGTATGTTATTTTTTAAAATATGAAAATTAATATCAATGTTGATTATAATCAAACATTTGTTTCAACCAAACTCAAAAAAGAGGATTAACCTAAATCACTATTTTTTAGTAGAATGTATATATTTAACTTGAAAATTATTATAAACATAAACACAAATTGCATCTTCAAAACATCTTGCAATCCTTCCCAGAAGACAAGGTAGATGAAGACCTCCAAAAATCCAATTCCCATAGGGAAAGGACTGCAGCTCCTCCGCTCTCTCACAGACACCAATCAGAAACTTTGCTTCTAGGAACAAGACCTTCACCATGCAAAAGTTGGCCACCTTGGAAGACAGAATTCATTAGAAAAGGAGAAATGTCCACATCCATATGATTGACAAGGAGCTAGAGAAAATTGTGCCAAACATTAGTGTCTCTTGCAACAAGGTTACCTGTTATACACACTATAGACATATTGGCATACCAAAGAGATGATAGCTTGCAACGTGGAAAGCAACCAGAACATGACAATCCTATAATGATATCCTTTAGCTTTTGGATGGTAAATGTGACTCTCTTCCAAATCCAATTCAAGGCTCAAGACGCAGTGGCTCAAATGGTGGACATGCTTAGGAGGACTTAGTATCAGCAGAGGAGAAAGGGAAGTTCCAAGCTGGCAGCACTTCCTCTCTCTTGAGGAGGAGGAGGCTTAGCCATGAGTTCTCCTCTCATGCCTTTCTACTTTCTACATTATAATGTTGTTCATAGCATGTTTAGATTTGGGCATTAGTTCTTTCTGTTTAGTTTCAAAGGGCTTTAGGCTTGCCCATGCAACCTGCATTTGGATGACTGTATATGCTCTATTAACATCAGACATTCCCAAACTAGATTTCAGCCCTTTTTGTTTGAATCACTGTAATCACTGTTTGAATGACTATATATGCTGTCTTGTTTGAATGACTATATATGCTGTCTCAAACCCCTTTTGTTTGAATCTGGCAATGGTGTTGCTAAGAATCATCAGACAGCGTCAAGTTATAGGTTTTTTTGTTAAATATCTAAGAGGTCAGTGAAGTTCCACTTGGTTAAACTTTCAATGTCTGTAATTTCCACTGTATATAAGAATAGATAGAACTACCATTACAAAAAAACCTTTATGATTAAAGAAAAATCTTGAGATGCATACATGAGGAAGGATAGGCTAAAAAAAACTTTAAGGTCTCTAGTGGTGTGAAGAAAAACTATGGCTTTTAATCAAAATTCAATCCCAAGTTGAAAATAAATCAAATTGCAAGTACATTATATACCAGTGGGAAGGGCCTTAATTTTTCTAGTTAGTGAACAGACCTATTTAATCAATCAAATAGACTCATGAAAAGTTATTGTGTTACTGGTTAAAATTTTGAATTATATATATAATCGACAAATTTAAAATTTTTATAAATTTCTCTTCTAATAATTCGTTAAAATAACTTGAAACTATTTTAATAAAGGAAATAATTAGAATCCTTTCTCACCTGTATAAAATAAGACCAAAATTGATGCATATGAATGTGAACTCGCTGCCTTTTAGTAATAAGTAGTTGTGGACAATACAGTGACCTTGACAATGTCAAGCAAAATGAGGAAGGTCCCCCATGCAGGTCTCTCCATACAACTGCATAAGTATTGCTAATGGAAGGATTCAAATAGATTCAATATGAAATTACATATGACACGGCACTCCTTACTAAGGCACATACTCTAGTTCCTATCAATAAAAACTGCAAAACTCTTTATTGTTTGCCTCATTGCATTCACTTATTTCTACCTGTGAAAGTTTTGGTCTACTTTTCATATAAGAAAACCAAAAACCTGCCACTTCATGAAAACTCTACAAAAATTTGACGCCATAAAACAGACGAAAGAAAGAAATTATATTAATGCCCATCAATGGAGATCTTTATAAAAACAAACAGGAAGAACCCATCACAGCAACAAGAACCATCAAACCCGTGAAACTCCATAACACCTTCGACATCAAAGCAGCACTACAGGGGACACCACTTCCACTGAAACAGCCTTGCTTCTGTTTTAAGGCCTGACCTCCTTCAAGCTCGAAGGTAGAATTGGGTTGTCCACTGCCAAACAGAACACACCAAAAGTAGGGCCCATCACTATTAGTCCCACTCAAACCCACTCCAACCTCGGTATGGTTGCCGTCATACAAAACAGAAAGGCTCTTTTTGCTCTCAATGAGGATTTGAGAGAAGGCTTCTGGAGGCTTGGCATAATGGGATCGGCATGCCAAGAGTCTACCTGATATTGTCTGTACTGTTGGTAACTCCACACCACAGTCAGGGGCAAACACTTCGGTAATGTCGACCTCCGGAGGACTTTTGCTTTCATCACATGTTCCATTGTAGGCTTGAATGTACTGCAATGCCATGCATCCCAGGCCTGGATTATCATACAGCTTTGATGACTTGTGTGCAGTTCTGTTCTTGTTGATTATGTCAACTAGCTCATCAGCCGGGTTACCTGACAGGGAAAAAATTTCAGCTTGTGTTATTTCTTTCTGTTTCAAATAAGTGTATTTTGAATATGCATTTTGTTCTTCAATAATTCAGCTAAGTCCTAGTAGAAATACAAAGCATTATAGTTACAAGGCCTTAAATATTATCTGCAAGTTCTTAAATAACAAGATTGGAAAGATTTCAACAATTAACCACCAATTGTAAGGCAAAAAATATGTCAGGGCATTTACACAGACTGATCTCAATGTGATATCATTAAATATAAGCAGTTTGATCACATTTTCCAATATTGCTCTGAAAAAAAATTCATCAAAAAACTTATACTAACGAATATCCTACTCACCATGGGCGGAATTTGATGAATGATGGAAAAATATTCTTCCGACCATTGTTAATAGGGAAAATACAATGAGATACATTGTGAAAACAATGTGAAAGTTACAGCACACGAAAACGATCACCTACTTTCAGATCCAATAAAAATGTTCATTGTTAACAACAGTCAATGACACTTGAATGAAAATAAGGGCAGTTCACATAGCGTTTTCTCGAACTTGTCTCAAAATTATTTTCTGATAATCTTTGAACAACTTCAACAAAAACATGTTAAGAGATTTCTAGAATGTAATCGAAAACAGTGACGGTTTATTGGACATTTCTCCGTCCATTGGATATAGTTTGGGTGGTTGAGAGGAATGGTTGTTATCCTCGCCATCCTAATTCCTTGTAGGTGAAATGTGATATCCCCATCCTTACAGGTATTCCAAATAATCCTTGAAAAATGCAACAAAAAGAAGAATATGATTTTAAAACAATATTAGAAAATACAAACCCTGATACTGGAAAGAAAACAAACTGCAATGGAAACCCCATAGCCAAGAGGCAAAAATGATTAGAGCATTCGTTACTTGTGTGGAGAGTGAAACATGTTCAACCGTGCTAATACAAATGTCAATTTCTATGTCTGTCAGAAAAAAATCGTTAATATTATGTTGGCAGCTAGTATAAATAACCTAACTATCTAAATTTTTGACAAAGTGGTTCAGCTTTAAATTTATTTTGAGCGCTAGTATAACTGATCGAACCCTTTTAATTTCTGAGAAAATGATCTAGTCCAAATTCTGCCTAAACAGTGCCAACACTAGTTCAAATGCACAGCTGGAATTTTGCCAACCAGAAACTCTATCCCGTTTTTTTCCACTAAGCAATGGCAACCACAGAACATACTATTATGGTTTACTCACTAAAATGCATGAGGAACCAAACAGAATGTTGGGTATGTCCTACTCATCCAATGGCATGCTTACAATCATTTCTGTAATGCATAACTGCATATATTATCCTTTTGCAGCTCAACCAAGCAGTTGAAGACTGAAAATTGAAAATTTCATTCCCTTGAAATTATCACAAAAGTGATTGCTCCAGCTCCAGCTAACGAGAAGAGATGAAACACTGAAAAACATATGAAGGCAATTTTTGAGCTGTGCAATGCATCCAAATCCATGAACAAACATGTTTTCCAATGTCTATGTCATATTTTAAAACTAGCATAGATTCATCTTAACCATGAATCTATTAAGCATTAGGAGGAATAAAAAAACATGTGCAAATCTGTCACTACATAACAAATAATCCAGAGTTGACATATATCCCTGCTCTTTTTTTTAAGATTAGAAGTTGGATGTAAGAATTTTTTCATTTTAGTTTTATTTAAGTTACGAAATTAACACATTTCTTTGGCCCCAGGCTGTAAGAGCATCTCTTTTCTCTATGGCAATAATGCCCTGAACAAGTAGGGCCTGGCTGTTTACAAGTGTGAAGTAGAATCCAATGGTCACAAGCAGCTAGCATATGCTGCGATCTGGGGACTCAAAATCTCAAAAGAACTTATACCTATGCTTTATATATATATATATTCCCTTTTTCCAACAGAGGACATTTTGATAAAGTTGTAAAAGGATTTCTTTTACTGGACAGAAAGAGTAGGCAGAAGACTTATACGAGTTATTAAAGACTGGAAAGATCTCGCCAGTGAAGAGAAACAACCTAACTGACTTACAAGAGTTTAGGAATTAAGAAGATGGAAGCAGAATCACTGTACAACTTTTAAAGCCTATACAGAGATTCAATAGGCATTCCTATCCACCCTAAAGACTTCTCCCTAATCATAGCTCATCTGTGAACACAGATTTATTTAAAAACGTCAAAGCAATTGGCAAACATTTAGTCAGCATGGTGGTTAGGCATGTCTCTGTTTAACAGCCACTTCTTTTCAAATGAGAAAAGCATGACATTTCAAGCCATGTGTCCTGTTTATAAGCCAGAAGAATTCCGTACATTTCAGAAACCTCTCAGACACTCCCATGAAAAACATGCATGTTTTCATTCCATCCTCTGAAAACATAATTTCCAACAATGAAAAGAGATGGACAGAGTTTCCACTGAACAACTTGTTGTCCTTGCCATTGCCTTGCTCGGCAAGGTATACGAGTGTGGAACAGTGACAGCTATGTATTAATGTTGGAGCTTCCATTGCTATTTTGTCCAAAATTTAACAGTCTATAACATCCCATGCTTGGATGTTGCCTACGTTTACACAAATGGGTCACTAATAACTAACAAGGACTACTCAGGTTGGCTCACAACAACAGGTTTATACTTCATCTCAGACCACATACTAAGCATTTTCAGGCCTTGAATTTATGCAAGAATGGCAATTTTCTCTGCTGGAAAACTGCAGAAACATTGATTTAACAACGTTGCAGATAAGAGCAGTCATTTACATACCATGAACATGGGTGTGAGCTGCAACCATGTGTAATGAAGATACAAGTAGAGAAATGCATATAGCCAAAGGATGGAACACCATTGAAGAAAACATTGTTCCCCAAGCTTGCTCTGCTTAGAGACCCAAAATCAAAGATATGCAGGATACCTCAAATTATTGTGAAGGTGGAATCAGTTGCAGTAATTTTTTCACAGTAAATCAGTGCACTATTTACCACAATCTGTTTAACATCATAATGAAAAGCGATCAAAAGAAAGGTAGGCATACCTTCTAAAGTTGGTGTAATTTTAAAAATATAAAAAATATCGTTGTCTTGGGAAGTGTGCACATAATATAAAAATAGGAAGCGTGTTTTTGTGGGCCCGAGGATGTATGAAAAATCAGAAAAGCAGTACGTATGGTGGCCCCATCGTAGAAAGATTTTCATTACTCTTGACTCTGGCCACTTTTTTTCCCACGGCATCCCTATGCTGATTATCTGGCTTGAATAAATGTTTTCTAAAATCTTAACAAAAACATAAATGCTTTTAAAAATCTTAACAAAA
>ML785422.1:3172-27201 GCA_009831015.1 Picea engelmannii
TTTCATAAGTAAAACTAAAGGCCTTCCAACTAATTTGAGCTCTAATTCCTAATCCTTACACTAGTTTTACTAGCCTACTCATTGTTCTTGATCTACCTTGAGGGAGTTGGGGTTTAAGAATCTTATTTATGATTTGTACTTGGGAATTTTTGTCACAAATGATAATCTTATTGATTTTGTACTTTCATATGTCCTTCATTTTACTGCTTCTTTGATGTTTTGGTGATAAGATTGACAAGTTTCCTTTTGACCCTTTACACTAATTGGTTTTAATGGATTTGAATATATTACTAACCTTATTTGAATGCAAGGCTAGATGTCATCTCATGGCATCATTGAGAAGTATATGGTTGGCTTGAATGAAGAACATGTTGACATTTTTTTATTCTCTTTCTTGTGCATTGTACCTAAGGAATTCATTCTTTTAACAAGCCTTTCTTTCCATCAATTTTTCATTTGATGAGTAAAATGGTGATGGAAAGGAATCTAAATTCTATAACATACTAGCAAGTATCTCCTTCCTTGTTTATAAAATTGTGTTCTTATTGTGGTTGCAGGAACAGGGTTCCCATGACACTTTCTTAATATATTCTTTTGTTGTTTCAAGTCTTCTATAAGGTAATTCCTAAGAAGAAAATCAAGTGCAGTTGGTCACCGAACATAGATGGAAAACCCAAGAATACCTCAGGAAACCCCATAATTCTCCATTGAATCCTTCAACATTGAAATTCATGTGATAATACCTTGATCTTGTTCGTCTTGTCTAGACTTCTCTCTAACAAAATCTTGATCTTTATAGAATCTAACATTTAGAATTGAGCCTTACTATTCCCAAACCCCATCTAGATTTTTGGTTATCCCTTTTCATCCTAGTCCTAGATGTTATTTTATTTTATTATTTTTTATAGGAACCTAATCCATGGTTGGAACCTTAACCCTCATCTGTAACCTTCATATTTATCGAAAACCTTGACCATTGGACATACCTCATCTAGATCTTACCTTATCGGGCTCTTCCCCATTGCGAAGACGTTTTACCATTTTCTCATAGTTCTCTCCAAGATCTGAAGCCTGCAAAGCTATTGGATCCACCTATTTGGACCCTCCCCATAAAGATGCTAATTTATCCTTCTCACATGTTCACAAGTATTTTTCCTGCGACCCGTAAACATATCTGGGTCACCTTTTACCTATCTTGAAATTCATATCTCACAAGATTTGCAAGAGAACCTTTGTGGTCTCTCCCTTTCAGAATGTCAATGTTTTGTTTTAGCAATCTTTTGACCCTCTAAATCTGCTAGTCAATCGAGGTCGAGCTCATATTTCTCAAGACATAATCCATGCAAGATATATTTTGTGAGAAGATATTGTCAGAGTGTCAAGTGTGATTCCTATCTTCCTCATGAGCTTGTCTTGTTAATGTATCTCCCCACAAAGGCTATCCTACGAGCCAAGTATATTATCTCCATCAGGTCTTCGAACTCTCAGATTACTTCACTTTCTAGGTTTCTTCTTTTTCTCGATCATCAAATTCTGAAGTCGGCAGGACTTAATCCATTGTGTTTTCCCTTCGTGATTTCCCCTTGATTGGATTGATGTATCCAGTGTGTCAAACTATCGTCAAGCTTTGTTTTATCCTATGGGTCATCCTTCATGACATTGGCGTGTCATGTGACGTGTCATCCCTTTACCCAATAGTTGTTTGACATTTTTCTTATCTAGATTAGCACAACCTTGACATAAGTATGGAAATGTGACCAATAACGAAATCTTGACCCATGTGAAACCAAACCTAAAATTCCCTTAACCTTAGATGAAAATTATTTTGTATATATAAGTTCTATAGTTTATTTGTTTTATTTTTATTTTTGTTATTTTATTTCTTTATTCCTTTATTTATTTTTATTTTAAATTTGTCATGATTTTCCTAATATACCCATAGTTTTCTCAACTACATATGATTTTAAATTTACATTTATTCCATAAATTACACGGGGAAATTACTTTTTCCATGGGGAAATTAATTATTAATTTTATGATGAGGATTAACTTTACCTATCATACATTTTTCAGAAATCTAAAACTATATCATCTTTATTACATGACAGTAAAGCTTTGTTATTTTCCCACATTGGAACCTATTTAATTTCCCCGATTTTATTTTACATTCTAGTTTTTATTTTATTTATTTTTATTTTTATCATTTTTATTTTATTTTTATTTTTAACTTATTAAGCATTTTTACCAAATTCCCAAAGTATCATTTTTTATTTGTATTTAAGTTAGGGTATTTTATTTTTATTATTTTTTATTTTTCACAAATTTTGTTCATAATTTCATTTTATTTTATTTGTATTCTTATTTTATTATTTTTCAAAATATTATTTTTTGGGACGTGATTATTAGAATTACTTGTGTCGAAATTTCTCATGCATGATTATCCCTTCGAATGTAATTTTACCTTGTTCATAGTTTAGTCCATGATCGTGCGAACGTGTAGTGCTCACCATAGGGTATAGCACATGATTCACCCCCGAACCGGGGTAGCGAACCGTATCCCTTTTCATTAATTTTATTTTTCAGACTTTTCGTACACGTATTTATTTATTTTTCTTTTATTGTTTTATTTTACCCACAGTTTCCAAGTCAAAATGTCTACGTGGCCCAAGGTTCCATGCCTACCCTAACCACACACAAAAACCAAAAGGGGGAGGGGGAATCAACATAAATCGTGTTCACTCACCTCCCATAATGCATGTGCCATAATTATTTAGGAGTGCAAAATAAACAACCTAGATGAGTGACATGAGAAGATCAACGATTGATGAGCATCGACTTTAGGAAGCCATAACTCATGATTCAGGGAGCCAAATAATGCAAGAGAGGGATCGTTGGAAAGATATAAAAAATGATAAGATGTTGGGGAGGAATTATAGCCAGGTTACATATATTCCAAAAACATTTAGGTAAAAGAGGTCCACGAATTTGATGGGGGTTGAACTATAAATTCTTCAACAAGGCATAACTCATTATCCAAAAGACCAAAAGAAGTAGGAGAGATGTCATTGGAAAGATGGAGTGGTAAAAAGGATGTTAGAAAAAACTTTTTTTTGTTGTTTTGAGTGTTGAATCACTCAAAAGAATTGTGGAAAGAAGAGGATGTAGTTGAGTAAAATTGAAAATATTTTTAATAACTATGACTCATAGACTTCCTACAACGCGAATTTGACGAAGTTAATAGTCGTATTAAATTATTTTCATAATGTTTAAATATTTACTAATGAAGATGTAGGAGAAATTCATATTATAATATAACAAAAAAAAAAGATGGAATCAAAAGTTGTATGAAAAAATGAATAGTTACAGGAACTGAAGAGTCTCTCTTATTTTATAAATAAACCTCATTGTATGGGGGAGAGGACTTTTTCGCATTGTATCTTCAGATTTTACTATTATATCTAATTAGATAAAGAGAAGAATAAATTTCAAGATCATAAGTGTTTGCAACTATATGTGGCACTATTCTATAGGTGTTGTTGTTTCATGAGTTTCTTGAATGATTTTCTATATGAACTATTTTTGTACATATTATTTAAGATGTTATGAATTTATGATTTCTAATGGGTACAATGATGGTGTTGCATGTGTAATCTGCAACTATTTATATTTATATCTGTTACATTTTTATTTTCGTATATTGTTGTTTGTAATGAACTATTTCTAGAACCAGTGATATCATCTTATATTGTATCTATATGTTAGAATTTCTCCTATATGATATGTTAGAAATAGTTACATAAGATTGTTTCATTTTTTTTTTAATTAGACTAGATTTAGAATCAATTACAGTGCTTTGGAGGATAGTTGACCGTCTTTCCCTTTTTATTTTAATTCGTAGTGACAACCAAGGGCACATATTGGTCATAATTTTCCATCCCAAACGAGAGCAATTCTAATTGGGACTCGCCATCGGGCATTTTTCATTACCTAGTTGATAGGACATTTGGACCCATCGACAAGTGTTTATCGGTGAAGAATGCACACATTTCGCCGATACACTAGTGAAAAATGGGATTTTTTCGTTTATACATCAGTGAAAAGATGGGTTTCTGTTTCCGAAATGTCAATGGAAAAGATAGGATTTTTCCATCGAAACATCGATGAATATATGAGGTTCTATCAATGATATGTGTAGGGGAGAACATGTTTTCTCGTTGATACGTCGACGAAAGGATGAGTTTTTCATCTACGATAATTCAACAAGAAAATGATTATTCATCTTTGATATGTCATCAAAAAAGGTGGAATTTCATTGATGCAATGGAAAAAAAAAAGTGATTTCATCACCAATAAAGAAGGACTCTTATCGATGAGGAAAATACATTCATCACTTATATATTGATGGGGAAAATACATCCTGATTGAGATACATAAGTGGAAAGTGATATTTGGCATATAAACATCGAAAATATGGATATATCTTCATCATCGATAAAAAAATAAAATAAAGAAGATAAGAAAATGAAGAGGGACATAAAATAAATAAGAAAAGAAGAGAAAGAGAAAAGAGAGAAGAGGATGAAAGGGAGGAGAAATAGTCCATTTTACAAAAAATAGTCTCGAGCCCAAGACTTTTTTTGGGCATAAATAGAGAAATTTAACTCATTTTTGCATGAAATTTTAGGTGTGTGTTTGCAGGGATGAGGGATAGAAGAATGGTAGTGAGGCCCACTAGATAGTTTTTCTTTCTTTTTCCAAAAAATGTGAAAAAGTGAATTTTGAAGGTGTGTGCCATGCTCAGTAATCGGGTCCTAGATAAGGATAAAATTTTTAGTAACATATAATAAAGAAGGCATTAAGATGTACCCATTTGGGCCTCTAGAAAAATTAAAAGGGGTTTGGAGTGGGAATGTTGAAATATGGAAAAATCCAATATTTCTGAGTGCATTATGGGGATTTTTGAAAACTTCAAACAAAGAAAAGGGACTCTAGATCACCTGTCTAGAACGTTTTATTTAATCAATGTTTTATATACTCATCAATTTAGAGAATTTTGTGTTGAGGGGATTTCTGCCAATTTTTCTCTATTTAGGAGATAACCATTTTTGGCCAAAAAATCTAAGTCTGAAGGAAATGCAAAAGGGACAAATACATAACTCTAGATTGGTGCAGAAGTTGGATGGAGTGTCATATCCTAAAACTGAGAGTTTTTTGTATTCAAAATCATGAAGACTACCCCCGGGGTGTAGGGAAGTCGGTGACAGAGTGTATTATTAAGGCACTCTACTATGCGAAGTCACCAACTTGAAACCCTAGATTAAATTGTGTGTCACATATGGGGAATCATGGGAACACCTGTAGGTTATAGTGGTAGTAGTCGGATAACACTGCCATATGTCACCTGAATGTATGCGCGACTAATCTTTTATTCTTCCAGTCACAAAAAAAAAAAATCATGAATACTATCAATCCCTGATATAAAACATTTCCTAGTTCTCGTCATATTTTCTTCTACAAAAGGAAGAATTTATCCCTTGAGATTTTTGATAGAAGTTAAATAGGTGAAAAAATGAGTGAAATTGTTAATTTCAGAAAGCCATAACCTTTAGCTAATAAATCATATTGAGGCTCAGATGAAACCATTAGAAAGATAATTTCGAAGTGAATATGTTTTAAAGATTGTAATTTTTATTTTTTTATTGATTGTTCTTCAAAAAATATAGGAAAATGGGATTTTAGGCTAAATTAATGACAATTGTATAATATGTTTAAATCTAACAAATAATTTTTTCTTTCACATTCCATTCAAAATTAGAGTAGATACATCATATCTTGTCACTATGTGAGGACTAGAGATATGGAGGATGCCTAGGGATATTACAACCATCAGGAGAATGCTAGAGGTTTACATGTCATCATGTAAAATATAGAGATCAATTCCAATGGGAATAAAATTAGGGTGGAGCTGGTAGAGTTGGATAAGACTATGAGAATCTTGCAAAAGGAAGTGTAGAGACATATAGAATGTAATTAAAGGATGATAATATTTGAGGAGGAGATGTTGTAGAGTCTGAACATGTTGTAGAAAAAAGTCTATAAAGACGTTGGCAGAAGGAAAGCCTCTAGTGCAAGGCAAGCAACAACATCTAGATCTCATGATAGGAGGAATGACCATGGGGAATATAGGAAGTCAAGGAGCCTTAGTAGACATCATCTTCATTCACCAGCACACTATACCAGAAGGGAAAATGTGTAAGGTTAGAAAGTATCCCTAGTGTGTCCCCTATTAGAAATCAGAGAAGGAGGTTTGAGTTAGATATTTTGCAAGGAGAGACCAAGAAAACAAAGACACCATAATTCGATGGAGAGAATAAGAAAAAAAAATATGATGAATCCTATTTTTGGGGAATTAGGAAATGCTTCCAATTGCATGATAACCCATCACATGTAGAAGAAAATATTTTTTTCTACCATCTTCAAGGAAAAGAATCTATGTGGTGGGATAATCTCAAGTAGGTCAACCACATTGATGAAAAGATGATCTCATGGGGGCAATTCAATAGATATTTCCAGTACAAATACTTGTTAGAGAAATGTTTTAAAAGAAGATGATAGAGTTTTTTTAGATCATGCTTGGAAGCATGACCATGGATGAGTATGAGAGGATGTTATTGAGGTTCCTAAGTAGTTTTCCATAAGTTGACAAAGGCAAATCCAATTTCATGAGCTTGGAGCTTTGGAAGAATCCAATAGAAAGTATAATTATTTGTATGATCAGAACAAAGGAAGGGCAACATTCGAAAACCCTTGGGATGAGAATACGAGAGGAAAGATAGATTAGAGAAAGAAATGATTCAATTTTTCTTTTGTCAAGAACAACTCTCAAGAATATCAACAAGGAAAGTCATCGTAGGATGAGAATAAACTAATGGATTCCTTGGGGAAAAGGCCAAGGTAACATCCTATAAAGTGTTGGGGATGTGAAGGAGACCAATTGTATAAGGATTTTCCTCACAAGGGAGATAGGATGAGGACTATGCATAATATTTAGGAATGTTATATAGTGGACAACATGGGTGTTAATTTTTAGTGTTGTTATTAGGTTATTTCAAAATTACACGAGCATTCATGCATTTCCAAAACAACATCATAAAGAGGACCACTTAAAGAAATAAAATCACAAGGTATGCAACATTTTATCCCTGGAAACTCTCATTGGGGAGAAAGCCCATAAAAAAATTCCTTAATAATAGATTGACAATACAATGCCAAGACTAAGACCAAAACACCAAAGATAAACTAAGATTGAGAATGCACCTCTCTTCTCCTTCCTCCTGCAACTGAAACAACCTTCAATATATGTGCACTAGATGAGTGAGTGTGACTGTTTATAAGTGAGGCATCATCCTCACATATAAATACTAGTTGAGGAGGCTCTAGGGTTATGTATTTTCACCTAGTGGGCCTAAATTCTCCTAGAGGTGGTTAAAACCACATTATAAGTACTAGGGGCCGAATTTACAAATACCACTATACAAATGAAGTTTAACCAATCCATAAAAAGGGATTTGATATCATACAAGACCTGACATGATCAATCCACAAAAGGGGATTTGATTTATAATATAATAACTCAAAATTAATTAGAATATTATTCAAAGTTACAATATTTCAACACTCCCCCTTAATGAGAAGGGTATTCTAATGACATGACCCAATACAACATCATCAAGAGAAGGAGAGGGAAACATCTTCATAAGCATATGGAACACTAACTAGCACATCTAAAAATCATCGAAAGTTTTTCTCGTCATCAATATCATCATCATTTACAACATGGAACTCGAATAACATCATCATAAGCAGCAGCAGCATGAATCTGAAACATCGAAATAAGTAACATGAAACTATAACAACAACATCATCAGCAACACGAGGCTAGAACAACACCATCATCAACATGTGGCAACAAAATGAGGTAGGTGTATCAACAACACAATTTGTGGTACTCTGATAGATTGTCCTTATCAGACCTTCGAGATCTATCCAGGAATCATAAGATTCCCTACGATATAAAATCCTAACAAACTACCATGTGGTACTCTGACAGACCATCCTTACTGGACATTCGGTATCTTCCCAGGAATCATAAGATTCCCTAGAATATAAAATCCTAATGGAGCTACCACTACTAACCAGAGTTGGCATATACATGCACAAGTACTCTGACAGAATGTCCTTACCAGACCTTCGGGATCTATCCAGGGATTATCAATCCCCTCGGATATAAAATCCTAATGGAGCTACCTGTTGTTGGTCAAGATACCATAGTATCACCATCATCACTCCCCCTTTTGAGGGAGGTCCTTTTATACTACACCAAGCTTGTCTCGGAAGTACTCAAACTTCACATGAGACAGATGATTGGTCAACACATATGGAACCTTCTCATCTGTGCCAACATATTGGAGCTTTACATCTCCCCTCTGCACCATGTCATGAATGTAGTGATACCGTATCTCTATGTTCTTCGAATTATCATGGAACACTGGGTTCTTCTTCATCTTTATACAACTCTGGTTATCACATAGAATCCCGGTGGATTCCATATCCAGATCAAATAGACCTGTCAACAACTTATGAATCCATATGGCTTCACAACTAGTGGAACATGTTGCAATGTACTCTGCTTCTATCATGTTGAGAGAAATACTAGATTTCTTCCTTCTTTTCCATGAAATCATGGTTGAACCCTAACTGAAACAACATCCTGAAGTGCTCTTTCTGTCTGAAGCACTTCCAACCCAATCTGAATTAGTATAACCATATAGTCTAAAGTCATTATATCCAATAAAACAGAGACCATAATCCAACCTACCCTTAAGGTATCTCATCACATGATTTGCATCTACAAGGTGAACATGTCTGGGTTCCACTAGATACTGACTCAAGGTGTTCACATCAAAGCATATATCTTTCCTAGTATCCGTCAGATACATCAATGATCCAATAATCTATATGTACAGAGTAGCATCAACCAACTCTAATGAAGTATCAACTAGGAGCTTCAAATTCATTTCCATGGGTGTGTTCATGGATTTACATTCCAACATGTCAAATCTCTTTAGTATTTTAACTGAATACTTCCCTTGGTTAAGGAATATCTTCCATGGGCTTTGCCAAACTTGAAGACCTAATAAATAATACATAGGGCCTAGGTATTCACATCTCAAAATCTGCAACGAGCTTATTCTTGCAATCTGTGATGAGATTTGCTTCTCTTATTAAGAATAAATCATCCACATATAGTAGCAACTTTTCTATGGTGAAAACAAGCACGCCTATTTTTATAACATGTATTGTATATAAATGCAATTAAATAAATGTATTTGACATATATCTACACATCTAATCTATCAAACAAAAAGGAAAATTGTTGACGCATCTCATATGCGTCCTCCCAAGTAGCCGAGTGTGGACTATAATTGTCCCATTGGACCTTGACATGATCAACTATTTGATTTCATAGTTGTCGAGTGTGATGGTCTAGAATGTGAATTGGTTCTGCCATGAGAGCACCCTCATATGACATCTGCAAAGAACGCATGTCAATAACATGTGAATGATCACTAATATAATGTCGTAAAACATATACATGAAATACATCATCCATACACCTCAAAGAATCAAGAAAGGCTAGTCGATAAGCCAAGGGTCCTTTCTTTTACACAAGATCAAAAGGTCCCACAAACCAAGGAGATATTTTGGCACCCTTTCCAAACTTGATCGAACTCTTATGTGATTTTACACGCAAGAAAACTATGTCTCCAACCTTATAATTGTGGTCAATGCGATGCGCATCAACATAACTCTTATGCTGATATTTCTCTTCTTTAATCCTTTGTCTTATCGACTCCGTATGTTCTTCCATTTATTGGATCACTTCTGGTCCTACCAGAATCCTATCCTCTATTATGTCCCAAATCAAAGGCATCCGACACGGCCGTCCGTAAATAAACTCAAATGTTGCCATCTTAATCGTACTCTGGTAACTGTTATTGTATGCAAACTCTACAAATGGAAATAAATCCTCAAAACGCTTATGTTGATCCATCACGTACATCTGAAGCATATCCTATAATATTTGGTTCATTCTTTCTGTTTTTCCATTTGTTTCGGGGTGATATGTTGTGATAAAATTCTATTGTGCTCCCAAGGCCTCTTGGAAACTAGTCCAAAATCATCCAGTAAACATTGATCCTCGATCAGATATGATTCTTCTTGGTACACCATGTAGCATCACAATGTTTCTAACAAATACTCTAGTTATGTTTAGCACTTGATACGTCATATGCACTGGAATAAAGTGTGCACTCTTCATCAGAATGTCAACTAATACAAAAATTGAAACGTGTATCCTTGTCGTTAGTGGAAATACAATGATAAAATCGAACGAAATGACTTCCCATTTCGATCTAGGAATAGCGTGTGGTTGTAACAATCCTACTGGATGTGTATGTTCATCCTTCACTTGCTAACACTCTAGACATCTCGCCACGTAACTAACTATGTACACTTTCATACCTTTCCATAAGAATAAAGGATTAAGGTCTTCCTTCATCTTCATGACTCCCAGATGAGTGATGTATACTGCTCAATGAGATTCTCTTAAGATCAAAATTCTTAATTCTTCTTTAGGAGGTATGTAAATTATGTCAGTATATCTAAATAATCCATTGTTTTCAAATGAATAACCTTCATACTTTGGTACCATTATGGTATCTTGTCCAATACTATCCTTAACTTCCTTGTACCAATCCTCATCAACCTATAGAATTAGAATATTTTCTTGAAGATTCTTCTTAAGAGGTATTACTGAGAATATGTGTGGTCTCTAACTCGATGCATATGATACTATGTTCACCATTCCTTTAATGCAATTAATATCAAAGTCATATTATATAAGTGATTCTAACCAACGCCTATGTCGTGTGTTCAAGTCACTCTGAGTAAATATATGATGCAACCCACAATGACTCTTTAATTCAATTTTTTGTCGAATCAGAGAATGTCTCTGTTAACAGTGAGTAAATTGTTGGGATGAAGAAACAATATACAAAGGTAACCTACAAACCATCTTTAATATTGGAAACTACCCTTTCCAATCTAGAGAGGGCTCTCTCTAAGACTTAATCTCCGATAAACAGGTTTCTTCAAAATGATGGCTAGATTTAGAATTTTTAGATAATTTTTCAAGGTCTGCTGACAAAAGATAGTGCTTCTAGGGCTATGGAGTCAACCCATAAAAACAAAGAAAACAATGCTTGGTAGATAGAAATCCTCATAGGAAAAAAGGATAAATAAGGTGATGAACTTCAGTGTTTAGTTTGATCATGTAGGGTGAAAGAAGAAAGGAAACATACACCAGAATCAAATCACCACAATGGATGAATTTTGATCTTAGTTGAGAATAACGACAAGATTTGAATCAGTTAATTGTAGAGAATCATTAGATGAATTCTGGACTTTCAATTTACCAATCTAAAGAGAAAAAATTGCATATGAAAATAAGTACACAGGGAATACATACAACGAAAGGTACAAGCTTTAGATCACCACCATTAGAATCGTTTTCTTAAGGAACTCGGGACTTCTGCATTTGTATTTCTTTAAATTCAGAAAATTACATAGAGGATCAAAATGTCTATACTTTTTAATGCATGCCCCATTTTTTACATAAAAATAGTCCCTATATATAGAAAATAAAGATACACTTAGCTAATAGGAGTCAAATTGTTATCTCCTAGATTTATGGATATGATTGTTTTCAAAGAGAACAACCTTTATAAAATTTACCCAAAATAGGAAAGTCATCTACCAATCATAACCTATCTGAGATGTTATTTACAATCATAAATTATTAAGAAAATTTCAACCATACGGTTCTAAGGAATCATCATATATATCGTTGGACAACACTGTCACTGTTGCCCAGTAAATTCTAGTTTATGTTGCGCAAATGTTGGCTACAAAATCTGCGCGGTGATTTCGAGCGACAAATATTCAGGTTGAGGTTGTACACATGAATCCAGTTGGCAACAAAGGATGGTATCATTCATTTTTTCCATAGCTTCCTTGTCCAAACTCACTTGCAGTCATAAGGCCCTTTTTGTCCTTCTTAATGAAAATTTTTATCTCTTCAAAATCCTCAACTGTCTCAATAAAGCCGCATTTATTTTCAATTTTGATTCAGCGTCAGAGAGAGTTGCACATGCATTGTCAATAGTTTGTTTGCATTCCTTGAAATGTTCTATTATTCTTTCCTATGATATCCTTTTTTCCTCCCTGAGCTCAATGAACACATCCTGAGCCTCTCTTAGTTTTTTTTTTAACTAATTTATATTATTTTATACCCTTGCTGGTGAGGTAGGATATCTCTGACCTGCTTGACTCTATGATGTTGGTGTTTCAGGAATTCTTTCTGCTAGTTTCCTCCTCCATTCTCTGTTCTCTTGATAGAATTTGGATATGGCATGTTTATCTTTCTTTAGTTGTTGTTTTACCTCCTTAGTATCTACATCTTCCTCGCTTAGTTCCACTTGCTTTTCATCAATCCCCTGGTTTGCAAATTCAATAAGCCCTGGCTGAATTGTGGGTACAACAAATCTCCTGGTAGAGGACCTGGTGCACGGTTTAATGGGAGCTTGGGTCTCCTCAGTTTTGTCAGTAAATTTTAGTTTCCTTTTCTTCTTGGATGTTGGCTGACTGAGTGATGAATCTTCCATTTCTTTTCATTTTCTTTTTTCAACAACATGTCCTCCTGTCACCTATGAACTATGAAGTGTTCATTTCTCAACAGATAAGGGAATATCTCCTTTAGGGTCTCTAGGAATGTTTTTTGAAATCAAGAAGGAATTCCAGTCCCTGTTTAAATTTCCCAGCTCCTCAACCACCAACATATTAATCAAGGAAAAATGGAATAAGTTGTTATGTAGTTGGTCAGCTTTGGCTTGCACATTGTCTTCCGTCTTTCCGAGGATTCGACATAAGAAGAAAGGTAAATTTAAAGGATTTATCCCTGTGAAATGCATCAGAATCTTGATGTGTTATTGATGTAGCTTGTCAAATCTTCCCTCATAGGTGAAGTACTTCTTGATTATATTCAGAAGTTTCTCAAAAGGTTCAAGGAGATACTCAATAGGAATGCTAGCTCCAATTTTCCAATTTATATATTCAAGCTTAATGAAATCAATATAACATGAAGTATCTAATGGCATAGATTTAAACCATTTTTCTCCATGCATAGGAATCTCCATACCAGCTGACATAGTTTCCTTTGTCACTTGAAAAGTGATCCCTTCAATAGTTGCATTGACGCCACTAAAATTAAGGGTGAACTTCTTAGTTAGTTGTGCATTATATCCTTGAATCTTTTCATAGAATCGTATGCATCTGTCTTGTTCAAACGACACTATGATCGTCGGTTCTGCATTTATTAAGTTTAAAGCATGTGGTTCAAACCTCACGACCTCCCCACTTCTTGCATTCTTTCTTTTACTTTGAGAAGTTGTCATGATGTTGGTATACGTCAATTTCAGGCACGCGAAAGTACATTGTAATAGCCTCTCTACGCATCGAATAAGAATAGTAACCTTTGCACGATGCACAAGAAAAGGTAGAAACAAGAAACTTTCAGCGACAAACAAATCAATAGAAAAAAAATTGGTGCAATGAGAAACTCGGAGGAGCAGTAAAAAGTGACGAAAAAATTCAGCGCAATGCAAAACTCGGCGCAGAAGTAAACAACAAAGGAAAAAATTGGCACAATGTAAAAATCGACACAGGAGTAAACAACAACAAAAAACTTCAGTGCAATGGAAATCTCGGTGTAGTACTAAACAACAGCAGAAAACTTTGGCGCAGGAGTAGGTAATAAAAAATTATCTCAGAAGAAAGAAGGATGACTGTGTGAAAAACAAAGTCGTTCCATAATTTAATTTGCAATGGGCTCCAAGGAAAACTCTTGAACAATGATTGAAATCCATGGAGGATACACAATAGAATCAAAATAGCATATTTACGTAGTGACTAGCAGCACACAATATTTACGTAGAAAAAGGATTCGGAGCTTATTGGAAAAGATATAGACAACACACAAGTTTTGAAAGTGATGGAGAAACATGAAGGGTGACCAATATTTATGCTTGAATGGATAAGGAATGAAATTATGAAAAGGGATGAAAAATCCATAGTGATGTGATGTTTTAAGGCAGGTTAAATATTTGTGCAATGGCCTTGCACATCGGGTAATCCTTTGAAGTGTGCAATGGTACAAATGATATGGAGTGCCATGATTGTTCACTTTTATGAATTCGTGATTAGGTGATGATGACCCATAATATCTTTTGACATGACATTTATCCGAACCACTTGATTCGACCTTGGTACCCAAATTCCACTTTTTTGACATGACTCGAGACTTAGGAAAGTAGACCTTTACAATTTAAACATGGCGAACCTTGCACCCTTTTACCAAACCTTACACCCTTTTACCAAACTATGGCCAAACCCCTTTCTTGACATTTCAGAACACTCTTTATTTGTTCATTGACCTCATAAATTTTGACACACTAACTGTAAATTATTCAGGAAAGTTTTGATTTTTATAAAGATCAAGACATGACTTTGAAAAGTTTTGGACAAACCTCTAACTCTAACTATAAAAAAGTGGTGCTAACAGTTGGTTCCAATGGGGATGATATCCTCCCAATGAGGTAGAAAAGAGCAGTAGACCAAGTTTCTTACCATTGGGACTTATTTGACTCAAAGACTCTAAAATTGACAAAACAAACTCATTTACAAAACTATATTGACACAACTCTTACCAAACTCAACATAAACTTAGGGCCTTCACTCCAGGCTTCGATTTTCTATTGATTGATGATTCAAAATGGTTCATATGAAAATAAATGATCTTGATTTTGTGAGAAGAACGAAATGACTAAAGATTAGTAATAGTTTCTTAACACAAAATAACAAAGATACAATAAAATTGGTTTTCTATTCAATAAGGAAATAAGCTGAAACTGTAAAATGCAGCAGAAACAAGCTTGTTGGAATGGTAGTGGCTAATCTCTGAGAAGAGATGTGATGGTTGCGACCATTCGCAAGAAGATGATTGCAATGAGTCTTTGAAGGCCTTTTTACAATAAACAGGAATGTAAAAAACTCTAGACATCCAAAAACCTAACCCTAGGAGATGAAGCACCAAAAGTCATGTGGGTCTTGTTTGGGTAAGTTAGTACATCAACTTCTAGGGGTCGTAACTTTTCCATACGATCTCCGTTTTAGGTGTATGATAGCCTGTTGGAAAGGTATCGTCGAGGAGATTCATTTTAGGGGAAATATCAAAGAAACTTACATATTGCAAATCTGTTTTCCCAAAAATCATCGTTTACGGACTCAAAACGGCTCGAGAAGTGAAAAACTGTTAAAAATAGTACATTACCCAAATTGCCAGAAAACTATTTTGAGCCAGTTGGAAAAGGTGGGTGGCCACCGATATCCACCTGGATCAATCCTTCATCCTTAGGAAGGAATCGTATCCATTGCGTTGAGTTCCCCCATCAGATGAGGAAATTTCTATTGAATTTGGCCTCAGGTGAGCCACTTGCCTTGGTGCAGGAGTTGCCTTCTTTGACAACTCGATAAAGTTGGATACTTCGTTGTCAAGTTCCCTTGATCTCTGTGTCCACAATATGATCACTGGATGCATGTTGTATACAATTGGGGTTGATCTATGTTGGTGTGAGTTGTTTTTCTACTTCTTAGGTGTCCAATAATGGTGGGAAATAAGGGCGAAGGAGATCCACGTTGAACACTGGGTGCAGGCCAAGGAAAGGAGGAATGTTGAGCTCAAAATAATTATGCCCAACAACCTTGGTGATGGTGTATGGCTCATACCAGAGTGGGAAAATCTTTTGATCGGGTCCTGCCAGGCGTTCTTTCTACAAGTGCAACCAAACTTTGTCACCGACCTGAAACTTATGTGGCACCCGATGTTGATCATGGCGTTGAATGTACTTGTCATTGGATTTCTGTAGCATATCCTAGACATGTTGGAAGATGTGTTGGATCCACTCAATGAACCAGGTGGCTTTGTCAACTTTAGTTGGAGCAGGAAATGAGTTGGTCGAGGTGACCGCAAGGGGAAGTGCAACATCTATGGGACCCAATGGTTGGAATCCCAACCCCACCTGAAATGGGTTGTGGTCGGTTGAGCTATGCAGGGCTTGTTTGTAGCTATGTCAGACATAGGGAAGGCTCTCATCCCATGTGCGAGGTTTCTTGGAACTATACATGCAAAGGATATGCACAATCATTCGATTTATAACCTCGGTTTGGCCATCTATCTGGGGGTGGAAGGCCATGGATTTGGTGATCTTGGTGTCCAACAGTGACCATAGGCTCGACCATAATGTGATGAGAAATAAACTATCCCAATCTGAGACAATGGTTTTTGGGAGTCTAAAATGTACCCAGATTCGTTCAAAGAAGATCTTGGCAGTGGCCTCTGCTATGATGCTCTTCTTGTAGGCAACTAGAATCACCATCTTAGAAAAGAGATCAAAAACCACAAAAACACAGTCATTTCCCCACTTGGTGGATGGGAGGACCAACATGTAGTCCATTGAGATGGATTCCCATGGCCTGTCAGGAGTAGGAAGAGGGGTGTGCATGCCCTATTTCTTAGTGGTCGGTTTGGCAATAGCGCAAGAAATGCAGGACCTGATATACTTGTTGACCTCCTGTCGAAGTTTCGGCCAATAGAAATGTTTCTATAGCATCGCCACTGTCTTTTCGACGCCGAAGTGTCCTACCACCCGACTGTAGTGGGATTCTGATATCAACTTCGCTCGCTGGCTTGATGGAACACGGATGTGGCCCAGACGACACAACAACCCATCCCGAAGATGGAAATTATTGACAACTGCGTTTGCACCCAACATTTGGTAGGTGGTGGCGAAGTCCAGGTCTGTCTTATAGAGTTGGGGCCATCCATGGGTCTCATGGCCGCAAGAGTCTAGCATCGTGGTGAGTGTCATGACTGGCAGTCTGTTGAGGCAATCAACGACGTGCTTGGTGCTTCCTGTTTTATACTTGATGTTGAGGTGGAATTTCTACAAGTATGTGGACCACTTTTGATGGCAGTCATTCTGCAATTTTCCTTGTGTCTGCATGAACTGCATTGGCTTATGATCAGTGTGGATGATTGTCTCCTTCCTAATAATGTAATGTCTCCACTGGCGTCAGGATTTCACAATGGAGTACATTTCTTTGTCATAAATAGGGTACTTACAGACAACATATGATAGTGTCTCACTATGATAGGCCATGGGGTGGTTGTGCTAAGTGAGAATGACACCTACAACATAGTCTGAAGCATCTGTCTTGATCTCAAAGGGTTGTTGTAGGTCTGGTAGTGAAAGTACTGGGGCTGAGAAAAAGCGTTGCTTCAAATCATTGAACACTTTTTGTTGGGACCAGCCCCACATAAATTTAGCCTTAACACCACCCGTGGTTATTTGGCTGAGGGCCCATGCAATATGGGAGAATCCCAACACAAACCTATGGTAGAAATTGGCAAGGCCCAAGAAACTCCGAAGCTCAGTGAATGTGGTTGGGGCTGGCCAGTCATGGATGGCTTGGATCTTGGTTGTATCCACATGTACACCATGATGATCAATGATGTAGCCCAAGTAATGGACCCTGTCCATGCCGAAGGAGAATTTTTCCAAGTTGGTGTATAGCTTGTGTTGTCACAGGGTCTGCAGAACCTACTGAATATGTTGCAAGTGTTCGGCCCAAGTCTTGTTGTAAATGAGAATGTCATCCAAATACACCACTATAAAGTATTATTGAATGGTCGTAGGATATCATCCATCATCCTCATAAAAGTGGTTGGAGAATTTGTCAAACCAAAGGGCATGACCAACCATTCAAAAAGGCCTTCCTTTGACTTGAAGGCAGTCTTCCGTACATCTGTCTATTCTATAAGGACCTGGTGGTAGCCAACCTTCAGATCAACCTTACTAAAGTATTTGGCTCCCATGAGTTTATCAAGGAGGTCGTCGATTTGGGGAATTCAGTACTGATTTCTGACTGTGATTTTATTCAGAGCCGGGTAATCAATGCAGATTCACCAGGTTCCATCTTTCTTTTATACCAGCATGATTGGGCTCCCGCAAGGTGATGAGCTGGGATGAATGTGCCCCTTGTGGAGTATTTATTGGATCTATCACTTGATATCCTCATTCTCTAATGGAGAGAAATGATATACTGACGCATTGGGAAGCGATACATCGGGGTTCAGATCGATGGGGTGCTTGTCCTAGCAGTGTAGAGGTACCCTGGTAGGTGAGGAGAAGATATTTGAGTATTCTTCCATGACCTTATCTACTTGCTTCTGCTATGTGGAGAGGTTGTCTGCAGAGACCCTGGATGTGGCTATGCTCTTTCGCTTATTCTGAGAGTGAATCATGAAGAAGAAAAACTTCCCCATCTGAGAGATGACCTTCCTACATTTCTTAGTAGAGATCAAAGAAATAACACTAGGTGGGACTGCCTCGGGTATCCTATACAATTTCTTGTTCAAAGTAATAATAACACTACGAGGCCTAGACTCATATACAATATGATGTTTCTATAAATAAGGTTGGCCCAAAATAACATCACAAACTTGAAGAGAAGAAACATCACACAATACCTCATCTTTGAAGGGATTTATTTCGTACGATAGTCGGCACTGTTGGTTGACATGGAGATCGCTTCCTTAGCGAAGCCATCCAATGGTGTAGGGTTGTGGGTGCGATGTTTTCAACAGGGCTAGCCGGTTGATGAAATCTACTGATATGAGGTTCTTCTGGCTACTGATATCAATGATGAAGTGCAGTGGGGTGCCTTTTACCCACATCTGTTAATGGAAGAGGTGCTCTGCTTCTTCTGTCTCATCTAGTTCACCAGTTTGGAGCTTGGTGGTAGAAACGATGGCACTAGGTTCCACGTCAATGATCTTTCTTCCCCTTTCTGGTTTTGTCTTATAGTTAGAACCCACATATGGTTCAAAGGCTTTCACTTCGGACACCAGAAACTGCTTTGAGTGATATTCAGTAGTGTTATGCCAAGGGATCTTATGGAAGTCGCACCAATTCTCGATATAGTTCTTTATCTTTCCGGTGTCCTTCTTTGCTTGCGGCTTAGACTGGTTGTTCTGATATTGTCCATATTTTCTTTATCCTTTGTTCATTGTGTTGGGGCCACCCTTTCCTGGATTTTTTTGTGAGGGGTTCCCAGGCCCAAATTGTTGCGTCTTTTATTTGAGCTTCTGCTCGATTTTGAGGGCATATCGGTAGGCCGTGCCCAAGGATGAGATGTACATAAATTCCATTTTGGTTTGGATGTATCTATGCAGAGCACTGCGATACTTGAGCACCATATGTCGCTCATAATCTTTGATACCCAGCTTGGTGTGCAAGGTATGGAAGATATTTGTGAAATCTGGCACTGCTTGGTCTCTTTCTTGTCGCAGTGTGGTCCATTTTGTATATAAGTCGTCATAACTTCTGATAGAGTAGTATTGTTCCTTAATAACATCCCTGAAGGATTCCCAGGTGGTTGTGACTATAAATAATGAGGGTTCCTCTATTTCCTTTTGGTCACAGAACGTTTCCCACCAATATTTGACATGGGGGACGACTTTGAGGAGTGCAAAAGTAATATTTTCTCTATTCAAAAAGTTATGGACAGAAAAATACCCTTCTAGTAGATTCAACCACTTGTCTATAGCATCTGCATCTATCTGACCTTCAAATATAGGAATATCGAATTTTATTTGTACGTTGAAGGGGGAAGCACCTCTGCTCGAAGAAGATGTGTCTCCTGTCGGTAGCCGCCAAAGGATTTATGTGAAAATATCCATCATCTCGTTCCTCTATTATGTGAGGGATTCCTCAATCAACAATTTGAAAGAATATCTTGTCCCATCATCTTTCTTTTCTCCTTCCAGAAGAGGTCGCTTGGGCGTGCGATAGCTTTTGTCCTCAAGAGAAACAATCTTGAGACCCAACTCTTTGTACTCTGACCTCGTTGGGGACATGCATTAAGACAACAAGGAGCAGACTGCTATGATACCAGTGATCCGGATTTTGTAAGAAGAACGAAATGACTATAGATTATTCACAGGTTCTTAACATGAAATAATAGAGATACAATAAAATTGATTTTCTATTCAATAAGGAAATAAGTTGAAACTGTAAAATGCAGCAGAAAGAAGCTTGTTGGAATGTTGGTGGCTTATCTTTGAGAAGAGATGTGACGGTTGCTCTCATTCGCAAGAAGATGATTATAATGAGGCTCTAAAGGAATTTTTACAATAAACAGGAATGCCAAAAACCCTAGACATCCAAAAACCTAACCCTAGGAGATGAAGCACAAAAAGTCATGTGGGTCCCATTTGGGTAAGTTAGTACATCAACTTCCTGGGGTCGTAACGTTTGCATACAATCTCCATTTTAGGCATATGATAGCCCATTGGAAAGGTATATTCCAAGAGATTCATTTTAGGTGTAATATTGAAGGAACCACCATTTTTCAAACCCGTTTTCCCCAAAAAAAATCATTTAGGGCCTCAAAACGGCTCCGAAAGTGAAAAACTGTTAAAAATAGTAAATTACCAAAATTGCCAGAAAATTGTTTTGAGCCAGTTGAAAAAGGTGGGTGGCCACCGATATCCACCTGGATCAATAAAATGGTTATTTACAATGATTTGAAGAGATATACATTTTTTTTAAACAAGATAATGTTTGAGAAACCTGCCATTCACAGGTCCCCCACCAATAAGATCTCCATTAATCTCCTGCAACAAATAGGCATTGTTCCCATGGTATGAAGCAATCTTGAATGGTCCCAGACAAATATGATCAAACTTCCCATGTTTCCCTCTATCTTCATTCCTTGCGTCCCACATTAGAACCAAATCATTCAGCTTGAAATCATCTTCCTTAGTATTCCTGTCAAAAGCTCTTTTCATTTTATCTTGGTGCAGTTGTGATTTATTGAATACTTGTTCTCTCATTTGCTACACATGGATTAATTTATTTAGTCTCATTAGAGCATAGTTTTCTTCAACTTCCTTTTCTTGCAATAGTCTCATCATTGGCAGTCCTAATGAGGTAGGAAAACCTGCCTCTGTACCATATACAATCTGAAAAGGTGATGAAGAAATAGACCTTTTAGTGGTAATCCTATCAGCCCATAACGCATAGATAATGTTTTTGTGCCAATCTTTCTTGTTTTCCTACAGAAGCTTCTTAATAATCCCAGTCAATATTTTGTTGGATGATTTAGCCAACCCATTACCCTATGGGTAATAAGCTTTGGAATGACTAATAGTTATATTATAGTCACTGCATAATTTCTCCATTTTCTTGGATTTGAATGTTGTTGCATTGTCAGTAATGATCTTGACTAGACAACCAAATCTAGACAAAATATTTCTTTATAAAAATTGAATGATGACAGTATCAGTAGCTTGCGTTGTGGGGACTACTTCAATCCATTTGGTGAAGTAGTATGTGGTTGTCAATATCCACCTATGTTGAGTTCAGGATGGTGGATGAATTTATCCTATAAAATCAAGGCCCCATTGCATGAATGGTGCTTCAATAGAGATAGGATTTAAAGGTAGAGGTTTCATATTTCTTTTCCATCAAAGATCTAGCATTCATGGCAGCTGGAAACTTCCTTGTATACATAATAAAAAATACTAGGCCAATAGAATGATGCCCTCAGTATTTTGTGCGTAGTGGTATTCCAATAATGATGCCCCACAAAATCACCTTTGTAAAACTCTTTGATATATTTTTTTGTTTCTTCCTCCATCAAAAAATTTAGCAAGATCCCACATGGATCTTTCCAATACATAGAATGGTCTAGAATGAAAAACGTTTTTGCTTTCAATTTCAAAAATATGGCTTTGGTTTTTCTCAACTCGGGAGGATCTTGTAAGTTTCTTATTACATAAATAATATCAGCATACCAAGGAGAATCAAGGAACTTTTGGGATACCTGTGGGACTGTTTATTCTTCTGAATTTGTTGATAAGTCAACAATGAAAGTGATTCCCAAGACATCACAATTGGAATGTGCCATCAAATTTTCAAGCCCTTAACCTTTAATCATCTTTCTAGGTTTTATCTCTAGGTCATACTCCAACATCACTGTTATCCATTTTCCCCTTCTCCCTTTAGGATCAAGTTGAGTCAAAATATATTTTATAGAATTGCTAGGCACATAAGCAATTACATGGGAATGCACGATATAAGTTCTAAATTCCTTAATGGATTTCACCAAGGAATATGCTATTTTCCATGATGTCATACCTTAGTGGGGAGTGTCTCAATGTTCTTCTATAATAAGCTATGGTCCTTTCAAATTTATGATCATCTTTCTACAACAAAACACCAGCAATGGTGTGTTCTGAAGAAAAAGAAAACACGATAAAATCTTTTGCAAAATTTCGACTAATCAACACTGGAGCTTTGGTCAGTGCCACTTTAATATCTTCAAAATACTTCCTAGCTTCACAATTCCATTTTCTTTCATTCCCTTTCCTGAGCATATTTTTGATATACTTTATGATCTCATCCAAGTTAGGAATAAACCTTCTCAAAAAAAATCACTTTTTCTAGGAAAGACTGTACCTCCTTCTTACTCCTAGGTGTGCCAATTTTCAGAATTGATTCCACTCTGTCTAGGTCTATCTTTATCCCTTCCTTTGAAATGATGTTTCCAAGCAATTTTCCTTCTTGCATTCCCAAATTTAACTTTTTTGGATTTAATGAGATGTCAAAATTTCTTCATTTCTTGAAAACCCTTCTTAGATGTTTGAGATGTTGATCATCAGAATCTGAAATTACAGTTATATCATCTAAGTAAATAAAAATAAACTTATATTTTTCATCAGCAAATTCTATGTCCATGGCCCTTTGGAAAGTCACTCCTGCATTCATAAGCCCAAAAGAAATTTTTGTGTACATCAAGGTGCCCCAAGGTGTTGTAAAAATTTTATTCTCTTGGTCATCAGGATGCACCAAAATCTGGTTGTATCTAGAGAAACCATCAAGAATTGATATATTCTGATATCCCACCACCTTCTATAGGATGTAATCCATCTTAGGAAGTGGATAATTTTCTTTGAGAGACACCTTGTTTAGATTCTAAAAATCTACACATAACCTGATCTCACCGCTTTTCTTCCTGACAGGCACTAGGTTAGCCACCCTCTTGGAAAATCTTAAGGACATAATAATTTTGGCATCAAACAACTTCCTTACCTCCTTTTCAATCAATGGAAACAACAGAGGGATTATTATTCTCAAATTTTTCTTGAAGGGTTTATGATCATCCTTGATGGGAATTACATGTTGAATTACCTTAGTATCATAGACCTTTAAATATTCATAACTCCATGCAAAGACATAAGGGAAATCCTTCATTAGGCTGATATACCTCTACTTAATTTCTGGACTAAGAGTTTTGGACAGTTTGATGATGTTAGGATCCTCCTGAGTCCCAATGTTGCAATATTCTAATTCCTTCTCATTTGAATTGATTTTAGGATTTATGGCTACATCGTTGTTGTAAAAAATATTTTCCAATGGGACCAAGACTTTGGGAATAATGTTATTTTTGAGTTGCACTATATCTTTTCCAATAATGTGATTCTGAAAAAGGTCATCATTGTTGAACAAATCTTCACCTTCATTCTCTTCACAAGAGCACTCATCATCAATATTTGAATTAGAAAATTCATAACTCATCTGAAGGAATATTTCTACCTATTTATCATCTTCAAATATTTGCAAATATTTAATGTTATTGGGGACTGTTGGCCTATTCTTGACTTCAATTTCATACTTTTTATTATGAAAAATTGGAATCTTTAAAACCGAAGCTGAAGTAGCTAAAGC
>ML785422.1:27260-84115 GCA_009831015.1 Picea engelmannii
AAGGAATCACTGACAAATTGTATTATGAAAAATATTAAAGAATATCAAGCACTAAATTCCTATATTCTCTCAATCTAGGATGCTTGGACTGATATATACCCTTTACATGGTTAATAACAAGCTCAGGATCTCCATGTACAACTATGCTCCTAGCACCCAATTCTTTTAAAGTCTTCAATCCCAAAATCAGTGCCTCATATTCGGCCATATTATTGGTACAATCAAAATAAATCTTGTAAGAATAGAGTTTTGTACCTATCTTGGGAGGGTTAACCCACACACCAACTCCTGCTCATGTTCCACATTTCATCCTCTTCATTGTTTTGCTGATTTGTAATTTCCTATGTTTGATGATTAGTTTTGTCTTTGATTGTCATGACAGTCGTTGGCTCACCTTATTCAAAACTGAAGTCATTATAGAAAATAGAGGAACCAACCTTTGTATCAACAAACTAAATGGGATTATTGTTTGGATGAGTTTTGCTACTCACCATGTACTTGAGCAACACTTCTTTGTACAACCTCCTTTCTTGGCCAAAAACAGGGATAGTAGCATATGACATATTCATTTGCAAAGTTCTTTTCAACTTTGCAGCCCAAGATCTAGATAACAACATGCCAAATTTAGAAGGGATGTCAGCAACAACTACATCCATGATAAGATTTTTTGATGGAATTTGAGACAATGATACAACTAGGTCTTTGATTAAACCCAAGCATTTCACCTTCCTTGAGTCAAAAGAGTAATGATCCTTGTAAGGTCTTGTAATATCTAGGCCCAACTCATCTGTGACCACCTTGGGCATCAGATTATGTGATGCTCCTGAATCTAACATGGCATTATGTAATGCCATGTCATGAATTTTAATACTAACATAGAAGGGAGGAACATCATCCACATCGCCACTCTCCTCCACACATGGGCCAAACAATATAGCAAGGTGATCATCTTTTACATTCAAGGTGTCAGGGGCTTCTTCCATTTTGAGCATTTTAATGATCTGATTTCTATATTCTCCATTCTTAATTATCTCATTAAATGGAACAAAAATATTGATTTTAGCCATTTCACTTTCAAAATTAAAAGGAGATGGAGCTTTTTCTAACTCTTTGATGACTGCTTCCTTTCTTGCCTCTGGTATTTTTTTGGGGGGTTGTCCTTTGGATTTTCCTTTCTCCATTTCATCCTTTGTTGATTTATATTTATTAGGTTGTCTTTAAGAGGGTGTATTTATCTAAAGTTCCCTTATAGAATTTTCCTTTGGAGGATTTGCAGGAACCTTTTTTCTTCTAAGGTTATACTATTTTTGAAGATGGATAATAGAATTTTGGTATCCTTTCCTAAACTCTTTTGTTTCCAATGAAAACATATCATCATTATCCTGCATAAAATTATCATTTTCATCCATAAATTGATCATGTTCTTCTTTAGTTAAGAACACAATTTTTTTTATATCGTCACAATAATGCATATTGTCTTCAATTGTTTGATCAAAATCTCCATTTACATAGTTGTTTTGGAAATGAGGTTTTATTTTTTTATCACCCTTATTTCTCTGACCTATGGAACTAGAGCTCTTTTAAAATTTTGATTTTTGGGCTGAAAATCTGTTTGATCCCCGGTGGTAGGATTATTATCCAAGGACATTCTTTCCATGAATCTTTCCATATTTTTCATCATCAAATCAAATTTTTCATATGATGATTGAGAATTTGAGGGTTGTGCCTCTCCTTGGACCTTCTTCACATCTCTGTCAGGATTATGTTTTATCTTCCTTGATACCATCAAATTTACCTCTACTTTAATTGCATCACTCATCATATCATCTAATGTATTTGATCTTCTTTCTCTTAACAACAAGGCAAAGTCATTGTCAAAAGAATCAACATATCGAAGTTGGGCAACTCCGGGAGGACGTTTTACTTATGTAGGAATTGAATTATAAAATTTCATAAATCTGTTTGATAACTTTTGTATTGTTTCATTTGGTGATCGTTTTAAAATATTGTAGCGAGTTAGCAACTGAAGAGGATTCTTTTTATCACCCCACCTTGCAAGAAAAAGTGTTTCAAAATATGCAAAATTAGGCATACTCATTGCAGTAAGAGATTTAAACCATTTTATGACTTTTCCTGAAAGACTTTGTGCGAACAACATGAGTTTTGCATTCTCATGACCTACTTCCTCTAGATCAAAAAAATCATTGAACCAATCCAAGTGTCTTTGGGATGATGCATTTTTTTCAGCATTGAATGATCTGATTCTCTGATTATAATTTTTGGGTAAATCATGCAACTGAGCAGGCAAGGAAAGAGGATCAAATATGGTTGTCATGGCTCTAGGAGGATTTCGGGCTATCTGAATAGTCTGAGCAAGGAAAATCTGAATAGGAATAGTCTGAATGGGGGCAATGGGAATCAAAGACTAGAATTTCTTCTCATCAAAGATAATTTCATTCAACTTAGATTATGATCTAGATCTGAACAAGGTTTGTTCAAATTTTAAGTCAAAGTCAAGGTCATCAATAATTTTTAAGCCATCTTTGGGTAAAGATAGATTTATGTCTAGGAAAGAAAATGATTTAACTCTCTTTTATTTTATTTTGTGCAAGAGTTTCTCAGGATCAAACACAGATGGTATAGGTTCTGAATCAGGGTTCCTTCTAGTGTGAATTCTCTTAGGAGTCAAGATTTCTTATTTTCTCAAAAGACAAAAATATTCTACTAATCTTATTAAATGAAGTCTCGAGGGTAAGAAAAATTCAGCCAAAAAGGTGTTTGAATCACTGTTAGCCTCATGAATCATATCAAATCTTTTAGTTGTTCTTTCCCAGGGAAAATTTTCAATTTCGATCACCGACAATGATGCCCAAATGTTAACGCTGAGCAAATTGTTGGGATGAAGAAACAATATACAAATGTAACCTACAAGCTAAATTTAAGACTGGAAACTAGCCTCTCCAATCTAGAGAGGGCTCTCTCTGAGACTTAATATCTGATAAACAGGTTGCTTCAAAATGATGTCTAGATTTAGAATTTTGAGATAATTTTTCAAGGTCTGCTGACAAAAGATAGTGCTTCTAGGGATATGGAGTCAACCACTAAAAAAAAAAAAAAAAAATCCTAGTAGATAGAACTCCTCAGAGGAACAATGGCTAAATAAGGTGATAAAATTCAGTGTTTAGTTTGATCATGTAGGGTGAAAGAAGAAAGAAAACATATAACAAAATAAAAGCACCACAATGGATGAATTTTGATCTTAGCTACGAAGAAAGACAAGATTTAAATTAGTGAAGTCTAGAGCATCATTAGATGAATTTTGAACTTTCAATTTACCAATTTAAAGAGAATAAATTGCAGATGAAAATAAGTACACAGGAAATACATACAAATAAAGGTACAATATTGATATCACCACCATTATAATCTTTTTCTTAAGGAACTTAAGACTTATGCATTTTTATTTATTTAGATTCAAAAAATTACATAGAGGATCAAAATGTCTATACGTTTGCTCGCGTGCCCCATTTTTTACATAAAAAATAGTCCCTATATATAGAAATTGAAGCTACACTTACCTAATAGGAGTTGAACTGATATCTCCGAGATTTATGGATCTAGTTGTTTTCAAAGAGAACAACAACCTCTACAAAATTTTCCAAAAATAGGAAAGTTGATCTGGTATTCATAACCTATCTGAGATGTTATTTACAATCATAAATTCTTAAGAAAATCTCAACCATACAATTGTGATAAAGAATTATGTGTATTGTTGGACAACATTGTCACCGTCGTGCACTAAATTATGGTTTATGTTGTGCAAATGTTGGCTGTGAAATCTGTGTGGTGATTTCACGTGGCGGATCTTCATGCTCAGGTTGCGCGCGTGAATCCAGTTGGAAGCAAAGGATGGGATCATTCAGTTTGTATGTAGCTTCCTTGTCCAAACTCACTTGCAGTTGTAAGGCTCTGTTTGTCCTTCTTAATGAATTTTTTTGTCTCTTCAAACTCCTCACCTGTCTCAACAAAGTTGCATTTATTTTCAATTTTTATTGAGCGTCAGAGAGAGCTGCATATGCATTGTCAATAGTTTCTCTTCATTCCTTTAAATGTTCCATGATTATTTCCTATGATATCCTTTCTTCCTCCCTAAGCTCAATGATCACATCTTCAACCTCTCTTAACTTCTTTTTTAACCAATTTATATTATTTTCTCCCCCTGCTGGTAAGGTTGGCGATATCTGACCTACTTGACTCTGTGATGCTGGTGTTTCAGGAATTCTTTCTGCTACTTGCCTCCTCAATTATTTTTTCTCTTGATAGAATTGGGATATGACATGTTGATTTTTCTTTAGTTGTTGTTTTACCTCTTTAGTATATGCATCTTCATCACCTACTTCCACTTGAATTTCATCAATCCCCTGGTTTTCATATTCAACAAGCCCTCGTTGAATTGTGGGTATGGGAAATCTTCTGGTAGAGGACCTCGTGTGTGGTTTACTGGGATCTTGGGTCTTTTCAGTAAATATTATTTTTGTTTTCATCTTGGATGTTGTTTGACTGAGTAAGGAATATTCCATTCCATTTCTTTTCCTTTTCTTATTCTAGCAACATCTCTTCCTCTCACCTCTAAAATATGAAGTGTTGATTTATCAAGAGATAAGGGAATATGTCATTTAGGGTCTCTGGGAATGTTTTCTAAAATCAGGAAGGAATTCCAGTCCCTGTTTAAATTTCCCAGCTCCTCAACCACCAACATATTAATCAAGGAAAAATGGAATACGTTGTTCTCTAGCTCGTCAGCTTTGGCTTGGACATTGTCTGCCATTTTTCTTAGGCTTTGACATAAGAAGAAAGGTAAATTTAGAGTATTTCTCCCTGTGAAATGCATCAGAAGCCTGATGTGGTATTGATTCACCTCGTTGAATCTTCCCTCACATGTGAATTACTTCCTGATTATCTTCTATAGTTTCTCAAAAGGTTCTTGGAGATACTCAATGGGAATGTTGGCTCCAAGTTTCTAATTTCTGTATGCAGGCTTGATGAAATCAATATAACATGAAGTATAGAATGGCATACCTTTAAACCATTTTTCTCCCTGCATAGGGATCTTCGTCGCAATTGACATAGTTTCCCATATCACTTGAAAAGTGATCCCTACAATAGGTGCACTGACACCAGTAAAATTAAGGGTGAACTTCTTATTTAGTTATACATTATATCCTTGAATATTTTCACATAAATGTATGCATCCAGCTTGTTCAAAGTTACACTCTAATTGCCAGGTCTTCATTTATTAACTTTAAATCTTGTGGTTCAAACCTCACGACCTTACCGCTTCTTGCATTCTTTCTTTTACTTTGAGAAGTTTCCATGATGTTGGTATATGTCAATTTCAGACATGCAACAGTAGATTGTAATAGACTCTCTACGTAGAGAATAAGAATAGTAACCTTTTCACGATACGCAAGAAAAGGTAGCAACAAGAAACTTTGCATGGTAAACAAATCAGTGGAAGAAAATTCAACGCAGTGAGAAACTCAGGGCAGCAATAAAAAGCGACGAAAAACTTTGACGCAGCGGAAAAATCGGCACAACAATAAACAACAATGGAAAAATTTAGCGCAACAGTAAACAACAACGAAAAACTTCAGCGTAGTGGAAATATTGGCGCAGTAGTAAACAACAACGAAAAACTTTGGCTCAAGAGTAGGTAATAAAAATTTAGCTCAGAGGAAAGAAGGTTGATTGTGTGAAAAGAAAAGTCGTTCTAGAAGATAATTTGCAATGGGCTCCAAGGAAAACTATTGAAAAATGATTGAAAGCAATGGAGGATACGCATCATAATCAAAATAGTATATTTACGTAGCAACTGGAAACACATAGTATTTACGTAGCAAAAGGATTCAAAGATTATTGGAAAATCTATAGACAACGCACAATTTTTTAAAGTGGTGGAGAAACATGAAGGGTGACCAACATTTATGCTTGAATGGATAAGGAATGAAATTATGAAAAGCGACGGAAAATCCATAGCGATGAGATGTTTTAAGGTAGGTTTAAGTTTTTCACAGTGAACTCGCGTAGCGAGTACTCCTTTGAAGTGTGCAATGGTCCAAATGATATGAAGTGCTATGATTTTTCACTTTTCTGACTTCATGACTAGGTAATGATGACCCATAATATCTTTTGACATGACAGTTATCCTAGCCACTTGATTCGACATTGGTACCCAAATTCCACTTTTTCACCATGACTCAAGACTTAGGAAAGTAGACCTTTACAATTTAAACACGATGAACCTTACACACTTTTACCAAACTATGGTTGAACACCTTACTTGAAATTTCAAACCACTCTTTATTTGGTCATTGACCTCATAAAATTTGACACATTAACTGTAACTTATTTAGGAAATGTATTATTTTTATAAAGATCAAGACATGACTTTGAAATTTTTTGGACAAACCTCTAACTATAACTATAAAACATGGTGCTAACATTCTTCATACTCTCAAGGAATATACAATTGCTAATAAATTCAAGTCATGTGTTGCATAGTTTTCCTCATGCCTTCTCAATTTCCTTGAGATGTAAGAGATCACTTGACCATTTTGCATCAAAAATCCGCCTATACCTTCCTTGGATGTGTTTGTGCATACCAAGAATTATTTTTCCATGTCGGGGACCTTCAATATTGACATTGACGTTAACAAATATTTGATCTTTTGAAATTCTTCTGCACCTTTCTCAGTCCATACAAATTTCTTTTTTTTCTTATGCAATTCCGTAATTGGATTCACTATCTTTAAAAAACCTTAGACGAAACGTTAGTAATAACCCGTTAACCCCATAAATCTATGTACTTCTTGTATCTTATTCATATTTGGCCATTCCATAATAGAATCTAATTTCTTTGGATTGACAACGATACCTTCTCCAGATATGATCTATCCCAAATAATGAATCTTTGATTGGTAAAAATAACATTTCGATAACTACTCGTATAATTTGTTTTCTCTTAGACAGTTTAGAAACAATATCAAGTGTTCATCATGCTCTTATTTTGTCTGAGAGTAAATCAGTATGCCATCAATAAATACTTGAACAATCTTGTCGAAATATTCGCGGAATACCCTATTCATCAAACTCATGAATACTCCAGGAGAATTCATCAAACCAAAAGGAAAAATGGTAAACTCATAGTGTCCAAATCTCGTTTTAAATGTGGTCTTAGGGATATATTACTCTTTAATCCATAACTGATGATATCATGATCTCAAGTTGATCTTAGAAGACATAGTTTCTCCCTTCATCTGATCAAACAAATCATCAATCCTGGGCAATGGATATTGGTTCTTGATCGTAGCCATGTTCAATTGACGATATTCAATACAAATCCTCCATTATCCATCCTTCTTTCTTATAAAAATATTGGGTGTACCCACGATGATACGCTTGGATGTATAAGTCCCAAGTCCAAAAAATCCTTCAATTTCATTTTCAACACCTGCAATTCCGACGCCAACATCCGGTATGGATTTCTTGCAATCGGTTTCGTTCTAGGTTTTAGGTCTATTATAAAATCCAATTCTCTTATGGGTGATAAACCTGGTAACTCCTCTAGAAATACATCTACAAATTTTGATACTACAGGAAGGTTTTCTAATCCTTCTGCCTCACCATTTTCCTTGAGCACTAATATTGCATATAACTTGCATCCCTTGTGCATACTCTTATTTAGTAGTAGGGAAGAAATAAACCTCAAGGACACTCCCTAGTTTCTTCCTACAATTACTCTACTCTGTCCCAAGTCATCTATCAAACTTAACTATTTCATCTTAGTTAAGTATCACATCATGTGACTCTAACCAGTCCATGCAAATCACTATTTCATAATATCCTAAGATCGTGACGTATATCTTTGCCTTCATTACAAAATAACACAAGTTAATAATATAGTCCATAACCTTTCCTCCAACTTTATTTTTTGCACCCGATGTCATTTCTACGTAACTGAACGCATCATGCTTGACTTCCTTTACCTTAATTCTCTTTAGTAATGCACTAGAAATAAAGATCTTTGTAGCTCCTAGATCCATAAAAATACTAAAAGTTTGATCGATGATCATACCTGACATCTTGAGCATAATGGACTAGAGCTCGGCCTAATGGTTGTTCATTGCTTCATGTATCATGTGGGCCTTGCCCAAATCTCCAATTGTAGTGAGTCCTAATGATCGAGCCACTCTGGAATTATCTATCATAAAATATTGTTGGTAATGTGGCACTCCACATGTCCAACATCCATTGTTCGGTCCAGTGCTTCTAGTCCCCAAACTAGAAGATTATGGCCTAGCAATATGTGATCATGGTATTTTTTGCTGAATAGGCCTAAATTGTTGCTTCTATTGCAAATGATGTTCTTGTTGTGGTGATATATAAGGAGTCCTCTGTTGAGGAACATTTGATCGTGGTGTTGATAACATAGGTCCTATGGGTGTATCACGGTGCCTAGAAGTCTATCTAGCTAGTGTCTGATGCTACTGCACTCTTGGTGTCACTTGTCCAGTTGGTATAGAAGGAGTCCTTCTCTGACCTCCATTGTTCATATCTTCCTCATATATGAGGGCCTTATTAACTACATCGTGCAACTTTTGGGGCATCAGGATCCTCACCTTTGCACGAATGACGAAGTTAAGGATGAACACAAATTTGTTGACCTTTAACTTCTTCGTTTTCATATGTGAATCATATCTGAGTATATCCATGAACCTATCCTGATACTCTAATATCGTACGACTACCCTATCATAAGATTTGAACTCATTAATATAGCACTCAATGAATTCATTGAACAAATACCTCTCCCGGAATAGTTCATCGAACAATTCCCATGACATGTCTTAAATCACCATGTTTAGTTGAGGTAGGAGTGTCTTCCACCAAATTAGACAACTTTGATTTAGTTGAAATAACACCATCCAGAGTTTCATGCTGTAGGTGTAATCACAAAGTGAGAAGCACATCACCATGTTCTCCAACCATGCCTCAGCAACTAAGCCATCCGTGGTACCCCAGAACTTGGGAAATTTCACCTTCTCGATTTATCTATGTATGCTACTACTACCTGCTTGAGTGCGTTGTGAACCCTGATTGGGCACAAACATTCTTCCCTCATCCCGATAAATATGGTTGATCAATTCCTCTAACATCCTCTGGAAGGATCTCATCATACCTACCACATATCCCACAGCAACCTTCTCCTGCTTAGTGATATTCTCATCTCCTTGAGGGTTTGATCCCTCTAGTATGGATACAACCAAAGGAGGAATACCTCTTCCTCCCGCACCACGATGTCTACTCCCCCTACATCCTCTAACCATGATTACCTGCATGGAAAATTTAAAATTTATTAGTGATACAACTCTACTACCAAATATAACAGTGGAAGGCGTATGGATCCGGTGTCACAACGTTGAACCTTCTCTGATACCATGTGTAACGACCCCTCCGTTAGGACATACATGTAAATGAGTACAATAGTGGTAATTTTTTTTTTGAAACATCAGTTAGAAAAAATGTTACGCGAAAATAACATACATCGATATTTAAACATTCTATTATCATCTATATCACTACACAGCAAGATTCAGATACAATATCATTGTTATCCAAGATTAACCATATTGCATAAAGATAACAATATATGTCTATCCTCCCAACCTACCCTTCAAGGTTAGGACCTTCAAGACCCATAATCAATGCTCAAGTCCATGATTCATCTGATTGATTTTGAACATCTAAGGTATCAGGACTGGCAACTGTTCTGAGGAACATGAAGGTATCTACTCCCATAACCAACTCTAACCTAGAATCAATACTAAATCCAATGGTAAGGTACTTAATCATAACGCAATTAAATTCATTCAATAACTCACTATACTAGTACATAATTCGTAAATTCATCGTTCAAATTTCAAATGATAAGAAACTATTTAATTGCCTGGTTTCATTCCATTACAAAATCATCGTTATTACCATATACATGTCAGTGTTAGAATCCACTTTGTAAGCTCAACAATTAGCAATCTTTTGTGGATAAAGATATGATTTAATTTAATACTGAATTTAACATAACAATATACATAATAAACTCATCGAAAATAATCAATTTCTCTTCAGTTCAGACTTACAATTCATATTAAATTCATACCTCTAGCCATAGTTGTAAACAATAATTCTATAGATTTTAATAGGTGAGTCATGTTCCAAAGTATATAACAATTACACCAATTGCATACTGAACATTATCACATCAATCTCGATCACGGATTGCGCAATTAAACTTTTATCTTATATCCAAGGCATAGTTATCTTATATCAATTGCATATTTGTTGTAACACAATTATTAAGGTAGAAAAAAATTATTGTTAAATTTCCAACTTAATTCTAATGTTTCAAGACATTTCACAACCCATTTACTTACAAACTTTTATTCCCCACTCTATATTGCATCCTTAAATTTATAATTCAAATTCCTCTTGAGTAAAATATATGATATTATATCTATTACTATAATAGTATGGTATTTCTAAGTTAAATTTATTGCTTCAACTCTTCGACCATTCTTCCTAAATGAACATCGTCGTTTATCATTTAGTAAGTTTTACCATATCCATATTAACCCAAATTATTATACTTTAACACTCTTAATATAAAAGATCTTATTATAATCTTTATATATTTGATTAAATAGTTCAATAACCATTAATTCATAAACATTTCGAAGACATTACATAAATCAAATGATTTTTTTATCATATTATTAATTGAAATCAATCCAATGGAAGTAAGGAAAGCATAATTGTGCAATTGCAAACATAATCTAACCTGCCAAATTTATCCAAACACCAAACAAAGGTAGAAAAGCACTGAAAGTAGAATTGTTCTCATGCGAGCAATTATTGAATAACCCAAGTGAGAAATCCATAAATCTCTTTTTCCTTTGTCACCCTATGTGACAACATGCATGCTCTAAATATTTGTCATAAGGGTTCCACAACTCATCAAAATTATTTCTTACTTTCCATCATTTCAAACTTAAACACCTCTCTAACATTTTAGAATCACATAATGAACAACATGGAATAGAATAGGAAACCCTAACACTCTGCAACACTTCCCATGCAAACCTGTTGCATGACCGGAATGATCCGTTGTGGAACCTTCCGCCTGTTACGGTCTAGTACAGACAATATTCAGGTATGATCATTCAGAATGAGTCTGAGAGAGGGGGGGAAACCCCCCTCGTACAACAATGTAACTGCCAACAACAGGGTGGGAATACAAGCCAAGCGGCCTTACTTCGAGTCGCTGTAGCAGCTATGAGAGTAGCTCCTTGCCAAAGAACAAGGGCTCGAGAAAGAGATGGATGTAGAACCAGGTACGTCCCATCCAAAGGCATATCGTGGTTGGGAGCCTGGAAAATGCATCTCACAATCTGACAAACCCCCAAGGTACCTCATAAGCTCAACACGAATGGGTGAACACACAGTTGATATGAGATCATGCCCTCATAGGCAAGTTCCTAGGACTATGGCCATATGACTGTGACCTAACTCAATGGATTAAGCACTGGTGGAACCCTAAAGGAGACTATGAGGTTCAACTAATCTCAAAATGCTTCTTCTTGATCATCCTTTACAACCTGGAAGACAAGGAAAAAATCTTCGAAAATAGGCCATACTTCTACAACTCGGTCGAGCTATTCCTATGCTTCTGGACAGACCAATTCATCCCAAACAAAGAAGACTTCACAATGGATCCATTTTAGATCCGATTATACTCCTTGCCCCAAGATTTTTGGCTGGAGGAAATCCTCATGGGAATGGGGAACACGGTGGGGCATTATGTCAAAGCATCGGAGGCGACAAAGTAAAGAAAATGCACCTCTTATGACGGATTCTGTGTATACATGGAAATTTCTAAAGCTCTTCCTGGATCTGTCACTCTAGAATATAAAGACGAGGACTAGAAACAAATGTTGGACTACGAACACATCCCCTTCCACTGCAGGAAATGCCATGAACATTTCCACCTCTTTAGGGATTGTCCACTGAATATCCAAGAACCCAAGGCCAATGAAGCCAAGTAGAAATACGACTTCACTATAGTCACAGGTAGGAAACAAAACCCCCCAAGAAAACATAATCCAGATCCTAGCCCCAGAATCTCGACCAAAAACTCTTATGAGATCCTGAATCAACTGTCAAAAGATGAAGAAATCTAAGATCCGCACAATGAGAAACAACAAGAGAAAGGGAAGAACCAAGCTATACCTTCTTCTGTAAAAAATAATGAGTCCAACCCAAAAGAGTGAGGTGGTGTTGACGAGGACATTCAGATGCAGTTGGATGACCGTGGTCTAGTAGGTATAGATCTTGAAAAACTTGAGGAAGCCCTCAATCAAAAGGATCTGCAAGCCCTCCCCGAAGAGCAGCTTCGCAAGGTCCATAAATTTTTTCTTGAATCCATAGCAGGATCCACAACAAGATTGGGTATAGCCACAGATCCAAACTCAGACTCAAAGAGAATACCACAGGAAAACAAAAGAAGGGGAGGAAAATCATCCCAACAACTTATCAAGGAGGCAATAAATCTCATGCTCAACTCTGGGCAAATCCAAAATCTCTCAGAGGGATACCTCCACCCAAATGCACAATCATTATGATGAATATAATCACCTGGAACATTAGAGGACTCAATTATAGATCCAAACAAAGGATCCTCCGAGATTGTATCAGAGTAGAAAATCCAGATATCCTTCTGCTACAAGAGACAAAATGTGCTGGAAATGAAGCAGAAACCATCTTCCATAGAAGTTGGCAGGGGTACGATTTCATACACGCAGACTCCACAGGCACGTCAGGGGGACTAGCCATCTTATGGAACCCCAACACTATCACCCTAAGAAGACCTTTCTCTACCATAGGCATGCTCATGACCCACTTCATGATCACAGGGTCGACTCAGGAAGGTGACATCTTAAATGTTTATGGACCTCAGAGTCAACAGGACAAATATAGTCTCATGAAATGAAAAGATCACATCAAAACCCTGTTGAGCATGCCCAACTGGATTCTAGGGGGTGACTTCAACATGATCCTGATGCTGGAAGAAAAAAAAGGAGGAACTAAGCGACTAGAGCTAGACAACAGCAAGTTCAAAACCCTCATAGACCATCTAAATTTGGTAGACATTGAAAATCGCAATGGTACATTCACTTGGTCCAACCGTAGATTGGGGCACCAACAGGTGGCTTGCCGTCTGGATCACTTCCTTGTAGCGGAATAATTAATAGAAATGGATCCAAACATGGAAATCCTCATTCTCCCAAGAGCAGGATTAGACCATTGGCCAGTTTCCTTTTGCCTAGAAACATGAAAAACACCAAAATACAAACCCTTTCAGTTTGAAAAATTCTGGCTATCACACCCTGACTTTCATCAGCTTGCAAAGTCTTTGTGGGCCCAGGCTAAAATCGATCATCATACCTGCATGTGCAAATTCCAACAACACCTCAAGAACTTCAAAAACTCACTGAAGCTATGGAATAAACATACCTTTGGAAATATATTCCAAAGCATGCAGGACATTGAAAACTAGCAGAGCTACAGAAAACATTCATCTTAGGGACCAGAACCACTGCCCTCATGAAGGAGGAAGAGGAGCTCCAAGCCAAGTTGGAAGAGAGGAAAAAACAAGAGGAAATTATGTGGCACCAAAAATCCAGAGTCAAATGGCTCAAAGAGGGCGAGAGGAACACAAAGTTCTTACATAAATCCATGGTGCATCGCCGATACATCAATCGAATAATGCATTTGGAGGATGCCCAGGGAAATCCAATTAGGGAACACACCCAAATAGCTGAAGAGCTAAACACCTACTACAAATATATCTTAACGAAAAGTAGCGGGGACAGAACGACAATGATCCGATGGGTAACGAGGCACATACCCTCTCTTATGACTTCAGAATAGAATGAAGCACTTATGAGACACATCACTCAATAAGAAGTGGACCAGGAAGTTAAAGGAATTCCTTCAGGAAATGCACCTGGCCCAAATGGATTCACCATTGATTTCTTCCACCACTGCTAGGATCTAATAAAGGAAGAGGTCTGGCAGGTGGTAGAGGAATATTGAACCTCAGGCCAAGTCCTCTCAGCCCTCAACGCCACATTTCCCACTCTCATTCTAAAAGAGGAGAGGTTCGCTCATCCCAAGAAATATCGACCAATCACCCTCTACAACGTCATCTGCAAAATCATTACAAAGGTGATTTCAACACGTCTCAAGCCAATATTTCCTTTCATCATCTCCAAGGAGCAAGCAGGTTACGTAGAAGGATGACAAATCATGGACAATGTTATCCTATCTCACGAGGTAATCCACTCTCTCAATACAACCAAAATCCCAGGTATTCTTATCAAACTTGATCTCTCAAAAGATTTTGATAGAGTCAATTGGCATTACCTTCGCTCCATGCTAGAATCCTTTGGGTTTGACCATCAATGGGTAAACTAGATCTTAAATATTACCTCTTCAGCCTTCTTCTCCATCCATTTAAATAGGGTTTCCTCTCCCAACCCTTCTCTCCTTCCAGGGGCATTAGACAAGGAGACCCTCTTTATCCCTTTCTATTTGTACTCATGGCGGAATGCCTAGGACGATACATCAAGATGATGGTCCTGGAAGGCTCCCTTAAGGGCTTACCCTTGCATAATATCCAACTGACAGCCTCGCACAACCAATCTTTTTATGATACCCTCCTCATGAACACCCCCACCGCAAGAGAGGCCAACAAGCTTAACTCCATCCTCTCTGATTTCGTAGAAGCCTCAGGCATGGCCCTCAACCTTAAAAAATCCAAACTCTACTTCTTCAACACTCTGATAGCGGTTCAGAATCATATTTCAACACTCCTTGGAATACCAAGAGCTCCCTTCCATCCAACTACCTAGGCATACCCCTTACTGGAGTGATAGAGAGATCCATATCATGGGACAACCTTCTTTTATCCATCTCTAATAGGCTAAACAACTGGACCTTTACACCCCTCAACATTGCAGCACGACTAGTGCTTCTTAAGTCAATCCTACAAACTTTTGCAACATACCTCTTCACAGACCTGGAAGCACCTAAGAAGGTCAATAAATCCATCTGAAACCTCCAGCAAAGTTTCATTTGGCATGGACACAAACCTAACAAGAAATGGGCACTAGTCAGCTGGGACAAGCTCTGCAAGCCCAAAGTGTTGGGAGGGCTGGGACATCGTGACCTGAGAAAACTCAACCAAGTCATGGGAGCCAAAATGTGGTGGAGATGGCTAAAGACCTCCATAGCATTATGGGCACAAATATGGAAACAAAAGTATGCTCCAAACACGCAGGTAGACCAACTCATCTGACACAATGATAAAATACAAGGATCCAACATCTGGAACACAGCCTGGAAAAATAGAGAGTTAGTTCAGAATCACACCTTCTAGGAGATTCGAAATGGGGAAAGTGCACTTTTCTGGTAGGACTCTTGGCAACAGCAAAAACCTCTGTGTGAACAGGAGGAACTAAACCCCCTCAAGAAGATGCTAAACCAGGACACCCTTTGGAAGGTGAAAGATCTCTGGCGACCTATTGACTGAAGCTTGCCTTGGCAATAGTGGAAAACATCCACCCAAGAGCAACAGATCCCAGAGGACTTGGACCTACAGGCCTAGAAACACTATGCTATCCACAAGAAAATCCCCACGCGAGAAGGCCCGGACATTCTCATATGGGGGCATTCCACCACGATTAACTTCTCAGTCAAAGAGGCCTACTATCTGCAAGGCAACTACCTGAATCATGATAAGGATAATATTTGGAACAAGTTTTGGAGCCCCTCGCTTTGGCCTAAGGTATCCACATTTTTATGGCTCATATTTCATAACTGTATCCTCACTTGGGACAATCTCAAGAAAAGGGGCTTCATTGGACCCTCAATCAGCCCCTTATGTCAAAAACAAGAGGAAACAATGGAACATCTCTTCAATAGATGTCACTTCATCCAATGGATTTGGGACCAAGGATCTCAAGCAATCTAAAGGATGAACAAAAACATGAACAACATCAGCGACACAATAGAGAATTGGGACTCACTCTCCTACAAAAACCCTATTCTTTCCCACATTTGAAAAATCCGCCCAAGATTCACTCTTTGGAAAATATAGAAGGAAAGAAATAAACGAATATTCCACTCCAAGGAATCCACACTGGCCCTAACCTGGGGAATAATAGCCACACTCATCCAAGAAACAATCAGAAGTAAACCTTGGAAGCCGGAGGGCTTAAAATGCAGTCTGGAGGAGCAATGCATTTTCCAACACTCACTGCTTATCTTGAATAATCATCCCATTATGACTACACCCAATCAACAATGCAAAAGCCCAACCACCTGGTCCCCTCCTCCAACAAGATTTGTAAAGATCAATTTTGATGGGGCTTCCAAAGGAAATCCGGGACCAGCTAGTTTTTGGGCCACACTCAGAAACTCAAATGGAAAACTCTTATGCCTTGTGGTAGGCTTCATGGGGGAAAGCACAAACAATGTGGTGGAACTCACCGACCTCCTACATGACCTCCAAAAAGCAATTGACAACCACTTCCACAAACTCATTCTAGAAGGGGACTCTCAAATTATCATCCAGTTAATAAGCAAGATTCTCCATGGGGAAAATTCGATGAAATTTTTTCCCAGTTGGAGACTTTCAAGGATGCTAGAGGAATTTGGATCCCTCCTCAGGCCCAATCTCAGCATCATACCCTCACATGTGAAAAGGGAAGCAAACAGTGTAACAGATTTCTTGGAAAACGAAGGGGTAACAACTGAGAGGGAAAGCATCTATTGGGAAACACAAAATTCAGAAAGAATAGATATCTCAACCAGATGTCAATCCCTTTCCAATAAGGACTTCCTAACCCCGGATGGGGTGCCACCTAGCACAACAGGGTCACATGGTATAGAGCTAGTATGGGACTTAAACATAGGTCGTTAGCTCCCATCCCCTCACCATTAAGGATGGGAGCAAGGCTGAGCAACCAGGCTGATGGGATGAGTCCTCCCACACGAGTGAAGAGGACGGTCGCACAACACACTAAGAAGGCAGACTTAATGGCCAATCCCGTCATATCCATTTTCATGAATATCTACGATTTTGGCTGGGGAAGAACTCATTTCGAGTTTGAGCTACAGAAGCCAGGCATATCAGAGCTCTGGTGCAGTTACAACAACCTCATCAATGCTCTAGTCATTGTTCAGATCATACACATGCCGAGGGAAAGAGATAATCCCGATAGGGGCACTGCCTGGTATGCCTTTGATGATCTCCGGAAGAGGCAGCAAAGATTTGAATGAGCATTTTCCATGGCTCGGACGCAACTCATCCACAAAGCCAGGAAGCCCAAAACGCCTCCCATGGCCTATGTGGAGGAATTTTTTTCGGAAGAACCCATTTAGGCTCCTCTGGAACACCTCCTCTTCATAGTCCCGGACAATTGGAACCTGCCAACCTACTTTCTAGGAGAAACCACCATGAAGGCCATAGGGAAATTGCATAGCTTCCACACAAGGGTTGATTAACTGGAGGAATCCCCTACTTGTTATATCGCAAAAGAATTTCCAAAAGACATGGACGTGAAGGAGACAACCATTGCAGGAGAATTCTCCTTGGGTGTGGGCAACCAGATTTCTCGGCATGGACATAATTGGTCATGGAATGAGGATGAGGAAATGGGAACGTAGGGAAGGAACGAGCCAGAAAAGGCGGAGGCAAGGCGACAAGAAGGTGCACTTTCGGAGGATAGCTAGGAGAGGGAGGGTGGCATAGCTTCTATGCCACATCCCCTATCCATCATGTAAGAAGAATGGCATGTCCAACTGCCATTCTTTCAGCCGGAGCACCTAGAGCTGATGTTTGAATTAAGGAGCCTGGTGGAGGACCAAATCCATCGAGCCATGCTAATTAGCAAGCGCATCGACATCCTCTATGACACCTACTCCAACATGCCACCAGGACAGAGGTGCCCAACGTATGCACAACCCTTCGCACTGCCAGCTAGGGCAGGAAAGAAGGACAATGCAACGACCACCGGTTAATTGTTACAGTTATTGGTTAAGGTTCGAACTTATGTTTTTCTTAGAGCCAGGGCTCTAGTACTGTTTGAGTTTCATTTTGTTGTAATTCAAAGACTAAGGAAGTATTTTCAGACTGAGGGTTGCCCTCTGTTTTGGCATCCTTCAGGCAACACAGATGGCAACCCATTTTTTTTTCCATAGACTATATAGGAGGCTGGCTGTCCCAGTTTCTGTTAACTCGACGGGACAGTTGGCAGTCTAGGTGTGTATGTATATTTGAAAGTTATTGCAATAGGATCTGACCCTATTTTTACTTAAAAAAAAACATTTTAGAATCACAACAAACTGCTCATGAGAAGCATTCTGCAACTGCTATAATTTAGCTTCGAATAGAATGCACTTTGAAAACTGTGTATCGGGAAGCAAGTGAGGTGCATAAGAAAACCATGCAGAATCAAATGACAACTACATAAAAAAAATTGAAAACAGAGATACAAAAACTAGATAGGTATCAAAGAATGTACATCCATGCTCCAGATATTTAAAAATAATGGGTGGGGAAATATGATGTAATGGCATAAATTATATCAATAGAGCATTAAAATATTAGGAAAAAAATAAGGAGAAACATTGAGACATAAACTGAAACATTCTATTACTGCATCTACTATACCCAGTTTCTTTGGAGGTACCACTCTACTCAATAAATAATGGAACAAAATTAGATACTAGGTACAATGGTTCTTTACGGGCTGGTGACAATTTCTCACATCAATCTACAGAATAAAATCGGAAAATAATTGAATTGGAATGGATATCTTGGGAACGATCCATCCACATACATTACATGTATATAGGATAATAGTATTGTTAATCATTCGATCAATAGTCAAGGATGTTTTAAATTAAAATTCAACAATTTACATTCTAACTTATATCAAATCTATCATTAAATTTTAATAACAACAACATGTTGAAGCCCAAAAGCACAACATGGAATCCTTGCCTGCAAATGGGTTGCAATGCCTTATTACTTACATATATTTAATAATATAGTAAATAGGTGGGACCCTTTTATGTGATTAATGATGAAAGATGCTTCTTTGATTTGCACTCATGACTACCTTGCAAAAACCATTCTACAGTTTGAGAATAAAACCCATAAACTCGAGCCACTTTCCATGTGAAATGGATGAGGGATGAATGTGTTGGCAATTTAATTTAAAGAAAAGTAAGTGGGAAAATGTTTATTTTAATAAGCATCTTGCTGTATTCTTGCTACACATATATTTTTACATGTTGTTCAAACTTCAAGCACAAGCCACATGTAGTTATGATGTATTTCACTTATGGTATACTTGTTATTATTGTGGACAATTGATAAGTTTTATGGAATGGAAATCCTTCACTAGCAAGGAATGTGGGACATGACATGTTTGGGTGATAAATGTTGAATATACACATAAGAATTATGAGATTAATATGGAGGCCAATTCAATTTTTGATTGAAATTTTATGTGGCAAGCATAGTGGACTATGTGTTGGAAGCTTGGGTGTGCTCGTACTTGGCTATGGTTGATGGAAATGAATGTGTGAAACAACATGCAATTACTTCACGCCACTCCTAACCCTACCTTGAGCTCACCACCTTCACTTTGTTTGCACTTGTTTTGGTTACTTTGGTTGGTGATGCCTCCATTTTGCTCGGCTATTGAAGGAATAGTGGTGCTTGTTGGCTTTCTGGCATTTTCCTCACATGTATTTTAATTCTTACCTCTCCAGTCATGAACTGTAGCTCTGCTCTAACTAGAATAATGATGTTGGCTCTTAGATTTGCTTACAGAGTGTGTTTTCTTTCCAAGGATTATAATGGATGTACGACTGTGCAAATTTTATTTAAGTGGGTTTTTCTTCCTTTTGGCGTTTAAACGTTCCAAGATGGTAATGTTGTTCAGAATTCCACTATGTTTAAAGTATATCTTGTGTTACGCCCGAAATGAATGCTTCTTATTTTTTTATGACTGTGGGAAAATAATGATGGTAAATACTTTTGGTTTCGTTCGTCTCTGGTGATTAAAGTTTGAAGGGTTTTCTCTGTGAAATAAAATAACAGTCGGGTTTTGGTGATTATTACATAATGGCATTTCCTTTTACCCGGTACTTGGAATACTTGCATCTTTTTCGGATTATCTTTCCATCGTTTGTAAATATATGTGACATATGAGTATTTTCCTTGCAGCCACCATAGGAATTCTATGGAAAGTCTGTTGTGAAAATAAATGGTTAAATGGTTTTGCAAACCACTTGTTAATGTTTCTCCCTTATGTTTTCCCAGTCCTCGTATTTTATCTAGTATATGGCAGTAGTGAATTCAGACTCTAGTTTTGATACTTTTTATAGTATTGACCCTACAGTGGGAAATATTGGTTATATGCATGAAGTCTTGGCTCATTTGTTATTTATCTATGGGGTTTGGTCGATTTTGAGGTTATATGATTCTGAAAAAAGCGATGAGTACCAGTTTCGCATGGGGTTTCGGAACCAGTGTGTTTATGCAACAAGTATTTGGGTTGCGATTTAAATATTTTATGGTGAAAGGTCGATGGATTTATGTTTTTTTTCATAGCCTCCCATGTTGTCTTGATGTAATATGGTTTTAATTGTTTTGAATGACTCTGATTAACAGTCTCTTATAAAACACTCTACTAATGGAAAAGGAAAAAGGAGAAATAAAAATTGTAAAAGTTTGATAATCCTGAAACTTCCTGAGGTTTTATATTGAACCCTGTAAAATTTGTTGTGCCTTGGATTTAAGTTGTTAACAGAGAAGAGTTTTTGGCAAATGTTAGCAATGTCAATTTTCAATTATTTCATATGATAGAAAAATAATCATCTTATTCCCGTTCATTATCTGACTTTTCACTCATTATATGCCTACTGCCTTCCCAAATACATTTAAAATATCCCCTTGTTCTATTATTATGAATTTCATTTTAAAAGAGAAAGGATTAACAGGGAAGGAAGAGGACTAGATGATGACCAATGTTGAAAGTTTGGATATGGATACAATTTTTATTTTTTTTTGTAAGAAGATTACCTTTGTGTTTGCTTGAAAAATATTCATTGGTTGGTTCCCGTCCATGATACCATTTTTATCCCATTACAAATCCCCCCATTTTCCCAATAGGCCTATCACTCCCTGTTCAAATGGGGATTGATTGTTGAGTTTAAAAGTATTGATGCATGAATTGTTAATAGTTTTTCATAACTTGATTGGGATATTTCTTCAGGATGAGTTTCTTTAGAAGAGGCAGCAATGGAAGAGGTGCTAATAGAGGCAGAGGAAATAATTGGAAAAGAGGCCATAGAAGGCCATGATTTTCGATACATTTTGGCATTGATCCGCAAGAATTAAATCAAGTTTTCCATCCGCAAGAATTAAATCAAGTTTTCCAAGATGGGTTTTTTAATGTAGTTGGAAAAGGAATTATGAAACCTATACCTGAGAGGGATTCTTACTAGTCGTGTCAGAATGTCTCTGGTATTCATGATCCCCCTCATGTGTCTATGCAGCCATAACCACCTTCCAATGATGGTTGGCAATAAATTGTTCATCACCCTATAGCTCATCACCATGGTTGGCCTATTGTGTCATTTCCATTACCCCCTCCTCCACTGCCAATAAATCCAAATGCCCAAGTTAATTGTTCTACCTCTCCAGTAAAGTCCTCCCATGCGAGAAAAAGGCTAAAAACTGATGTTCCCAAGCTAGATCTAAATAAAGGAAAAGGAGTGGCCACTCCCTCCAAGTCATCCAAAGGTTCCTATGAATATGTGTCCTCTCATCTCCATCTCAAAGATGATTTCTCCCACGTCATTAGTGTATTCCACTCACAAGATTCCCATCAATTGAAGGCTATTACACAGGATAAATAAAAAATGGGATCTAAAGAGGGTAGCAATGAAAAGAGGCAAAATGCCTCTCACAACAAATATTGTTTTTAATGTTGATTAATGATATTTTCTTTTGAGGACAATCTTTAATTTTGACAATATTTTGGACAACAAATACATATTTAGACATAGTTTTGGATAGCATGGATATAATGTTATTTTTGTATATAGCCATGTTTTATTTTGTTGATATTAAAATATTTGATTATTAATATGAGGATGGGATTTACAAGGTAGATATTTGAATTACAATTTTGGGGTATTATACTTCATGTTTTGATGATTATTAAAGAAATGAAAATTGGAGTGACAAAGGTTCCCACCTATTTAGTTATTATTTAAATAGACCCTTAATTATATATATATATTATTAATTATTTGTCTCAACTAATTAGTTAAGCTAATTAAGACTAACAAAAGAAAGGTAGTTAAACTACCATAACTTATTGGCAAAGAATAAATCTCAATGAGATGAAGAGACAAGAAGAAGAGAGAATAGAAGGAGAACTTTTGTTATAAGGTTTTCTCTATACTTGTGAGATAGTTCGATTCTCCATTCATTTTGAGTTAACTAGAAGGCTTCACTATCTTGATGATAGCAGGGTCTTATTGAAGGTTTCAAAACTGAATCATATTTTCCAGTAGCTTGTCTTTAAATGTGTATGATTTATCTTTGGTAGTCTGTATGTTCATGTTTTTTTATGGATTAAATTTCATGATTGATAAAGAATATTATGCAGAGTCAAGTGACCGCATTATATGGCAAGCTAATCCAGATCTTTATCTTTAGTTTTCTTTTGTTGTCAGAGTCATTTTGTATGGTGCCCATCAGAGGCTTTTAAATATGACCTTGGTCCCTACCCTCGAAGGGGTTTGTAAAGAGAATTCAACTTTGTAACTCAGAATAAAATTAATATAAAAATCAGTTTTTTGATTTCAGTCTTACATGTGTATTATGGTGATTTGGTTCAGATTTTGTTTTCATCCTTGTCTCTTATCCATCAATAATCTTATGTAATGTATTGCTTATTTTATTTCTTTTTTCACAATTACATATAATATATATATATATGTAGTCTTGGTCCCTCGTACTTAATACCTATGGATTAAGTGATTGTTTTATTTTTATTTTAAGGCTACAAACCTCAGGTAACATTCCCAATTATCTTTCCTTAGCCCAACAAGATTTGAAAATGCTTGAGCAAGGCTGCTCATAACTTTTCCTCAACACAACAGTTCATAAATCCTAGGTTAACTTTCCATCTTGCTTAACAATTCTGCAATGACCATACAAAGTTCTAGTTTCCATATTTTCATAACAAATTTTACAGTGACCATACGAAATTCTAAATTCTGGATTTGTAAATTAATTTTGTAGCGACCATTCGAAATTCTAAATTATGAGTTTTTAAATTAATTTGGCAACAACCATTCAAATTTCTTAATTTTGAGTTTGTAAATTAATTTTGCAGTGAACATTTGAAATTCTAAATTCTGGGTCTGTAAATTAATTTTGCAAAGACGATACAAAATTCTAAATTCTAGATTTGTAAATTAATTTGGCAGTGACCATTCAAAATTCTAAATTACAGGTTTGTAAAATAATTTGGCAACAACCATATGATATTCTAAATTCCATATTTGTAAAATAGTTTGGCAACGATTTAAAAAAAAAAAATCTTGTTTTCAGATTACAAATTGGTTTTGTTGCGATTTTAGAATTTTCTAGTTTTCAAATTACAAAAGGGTTCTGCAACGATTTAAAAAATATATATAATATACAAAATTTACTCTTATTACAATTTAAAATTTCAGAAAATAAAATACCAGAGCAGATGAAGATGGTGAATTGAGGATTTCCTTCAACGTGGTCTTGCACTCTTTCTTTAATCCCTCTTTCTAATGTCATAACGTCACTGGTACCTCCCAGCCAACTCTAGAGGTACTCTTCTCCCCCGTTAGCCCCCCTAGCCGCAAAGGGGCCACACACAAGAAACCAAAAAAATAATAGCTCCGATCTTTCCTTGCACAGAAGATCTTCCACTCTTTCTCAAGCTTTAAATCCCAACTCTCACAAGTAAAACACACTCCAACCAAATTTTGGCATCATAAAAGTACTATCAAAATTGATATATTTTCCCTTCTACACCATTTCTTTTATAGAATAATTCTCAATGACACTTGTCCAGATGCACAACTAATTCATTTTTAGCAACTAAATTAAATAATTATTCACCCAACACATGTGTCACACTCTCCCAAGTTGCACATGTATTTACCCTTTTATTTTCTTTAAAAATCTATTTTCCCTCACATTACTCAATGTGTTCTTATTTTCTCTCTCAGTTGTCGCTTTGTTCCCTAAAGTATCATTTAATGAGTGTCCCCTAACTAGATATTACTTAGAGTTGGATTAAGATTCTTCTTTTAGTTAGAATTAGTGGTATTTTGACACAAGATGTTATTCTATGTCTACACCTTTTCTCTCATGTTTTATTTCTTTCTATTTTAAAAATCCCTTTTATTATTTTTATGCACACGTGCAATTTTCCCAACCTTTAAATTTATATTCCCTCTTTTCCTAGAGTTTGATTTTATCTCAAATATTTTAACTTATTTCATATTTTATTTAATCCTTTATTTGTGAGTGATTGTGTCAATCCACCCTCACGACATCATGAACCTCTCGAACTAGGTAATCGCTAACCTACAATTCAGGTCACAGCGGGAGTGTTATTAGGCTGTGACAGGGACGCTGCCACACTTCTCCCTCAAATGTCTGGTTTTTTTGCATGACCCCTTTACTCCTTATGTGAGTCGGATTAGAAAGCATCGAAAATTTTGCATCCACTGACAAGAATAGTGTCAATAATCCATATACATAAATCATATTGTAATCAATCATATATCACATGTGCATAAAATGAAATACTCAAACAAGTACAACCACTCTCTGACTCAATCTGGAGTCCAAGGAATTCCATTGATGCCATCAACATCCATAACCTGTCATGTGTCCTACACAATCAGGAGAACTAGTCCATAATATATGTCAATACATATACATCAAAAAGTAACAATAAATCACAATACATAATCATCATCATATATAACTCATAATAAAAATAAAATCATAATGCACCATAACTAGATCACTTGCACGCAAGTGTCCTCAAATAATAAGTCAATGAAAGTGTGCCTAGTAGAATGGGATGTTACACAATGTTACCATAAAAAAAGTTACCCTCTAGCACGGATTGATGATCTTTTCGATCAGCTAAAAGGAGCAAGGATATTTTCCAAGTTTTACCCAAGGGCTCATTACCATCAAGTGAGAATTAGAGAATAAGACACCAACAATACAACATTCGGGACAAGGGACGAGCATTATGAGTTTGTTGTGGTGTCATTTGGATTGAAAAATGCACCAGTTGCATTGATGTGTCTAATGAATGGAGTGTTTATATATTACTTGTAAAAATTCATCATTGTATTCTTGGATGATATTCTTATCTACTTCAATACAGAGGAGGAACTTGAAAAACATTTCAGTATCGTGCTATAAGTGTTGGCAGAGAACCAATTGTATGCCAAGCTAAACAAGTTCTTTTTCTATCAATGACAAATCTATTATTTGGGCTATGTAATATCAAAGGAAGGCATGGAGGAGGACCCTAAAAATATTGAAGCAATCAAAAGTTGTCTTGTTCCAAACAATGTCTCCAAAGTGATATCTTTTATGGGATTAGCAAGATATTATAGGAGGTTCATTGTAGGTGTTGGTCCTAAGGTCTGCACATGACTACTAAAGGGAAAAGTTAGGCCACCTATTAGTTTAGAATGATTGCTTCTTTTAACTTTTTTTTGGTTGGTCAGAGGGTTATTCTATCAAGACAAAGGTAAGGATGGGTTGGCAGAATGATATGGATGAGGGCCCTCCTTGTCTGATGGCACACTAATGATAGACCAGTGAAATAATATAAAACAGAGGGAAACAACAAACTACTCAATGAATAATTCGTTGTAAGAAGTTCAATACTTAAAATATCATTTCAAGACATCAAATATGTATCAAAACAAAATAACTCCCATAAGTTGAAGAAAAAAATTCTTCACTAAAGCATTAGTTGTTTGATAGGTTACATATCAGTAAAAATAAGTCATACAATAGCTGAAAGGAAATGAAATGTACGTTGCACAAATTAAAAATTGTATTCAAGATAAGAATGAAAACACAGGAAGAGTTGAACGAAACATTTTCATCAAGAGTATGTTCATCGAGTAGAGATCTTTAATCCATACATAAAATAGGTCCAACCAGTCTATTGTGTTGTTATTCTTTCTTCAAAAAAACCCAACCTTTACAATATCCAAAAACTAACTATTTAAAAGAGTTGTAGAGGCTCTCGTCCTTAGGGGACTGAGACCTCAATTTAGGGAACTGTTCATAAATAAAATAATTAACTTCACTAAGACACCATACTTAATCAACAAGAGTGGTTCTTATCACATATAGAAAACCACTCTTCCATCTAATCTAGGAAAATGTTGGACTTAATCAAATAAAACTACTATTGTCTTTGCGACAGAACTAATGCATGTGCTGGAGGAAATGAGTGGCTGAAAATAGGCCTCAGAGTGACAGAGAAGAGCTTTGTGTTGAATGACGACATGTCTGCCAACTATTGGAGGCCACTGGAGATAACCAGCTGCATGAGCAGAGCTTGCTGAAGTGTTTCTGGAACTAATCTGCGTCGACCTATGATTGAGACTTAGCTCTTTGTCTATGAATGAGATTTTGGAAGCCAAGCACACTCTGTATTGACCCCATCATCTGCCATCTATACCTGTGAAATAGCTTCACTAGAATGGTTGTCGGCCCATCGGACATGAGGGGAAACGTGGAGGCGAGCATCCAATTGGGAGACGGGATAAATGGACGCGAGAGTAGATGACTTGTGAAGACAAATGTAAAAGTGAGAGTAGGTGTGAATACGATGGAGGTATTGAGAGTATGGATTTGGTGATGTGTAGTGAAGAATAGGTGGTGAAATGTGAGAGGGGGCGATATTGAAAAACAACCCGGGAGGAACTCGGAGGGGGGGCTAGGCGATAAGCGGATTAGAGAGGGGGGGGTCTAAGTTCTTGAGGAGCCGCCACATTAGGTAGGGCCCGCGGTGGGAAAACTACTTACTCGGNCCCCCCCCCCCCCCCGCCCTCCACCATTAAAGGTAGAATGGTCGGGGGGGGGGTCCGAGTTGCGATAAGGACCATTGATCTGGAGAGGTGGGCCACTGCCGATGGATATTAGCGTTGGGGTTAACCAAGGAAAAGTGTCAGGTGGTGAGAGGAGTCAGAGTAGTGAGTGGGATGAGTGGAGGTGATGTGGAGGTGACGCGGTGAATTGATGTCATTCAAGCACGTGATTACGGGAGTTGTTGAGGATAGTTTGGATTCAAACTGCCTTTGGGCCCGCAATCCACCATAAGCTTCCACGTACCCTTCCAAAAATATCATGATTCCAATTGCGGGACCTCTTAGGAAAATTAATGCTCGAGCAGTTTACTTCCCCTCAATGAAGTGTGGTCGTCGACCTGATGACAATCTATGATTTGGGTGATATTTACCTGCTGCAAGGATCAATGATTCTCATTGACTTAGGATCAATGGTCTAGATTCACTTCGGACTTTTGGGCTTTGGGTGTTTTGAATGTGAAACATCAAAAATATTCGAAGTGAATGATTTGTCGCCACGTGTCATGATGGATGAATGGTCCAGATTCTCTTCAGAAGTCTAGGTTTTAGGAGTTTCAAATGTAAAGCGTGAAAAATCTCTCGGAGAAAAATCTCCGAAGTGAAAGATCTGTTGCCACGTGTCCCCTCTAATGGATGGTCTAGATTTAATTTGGGACTTCGGGTCTTTGGATATTCAGGACTTTTGAATGTGAAACATGAAAATATCCCAGAGGAAAATCTCCCAGAGTGAATGATCTGCTACTGCGTGTCGTGATCGATGAATGATCCATATTTTCTTCAGAAATATGGGATTCAGGAGTTCGGGAACTTATGAATGTTATGCTCGGAAAACTCCCGAAGGAAAATCTCTGAAGAAACATGTCAGATTCTCGAGACTTTGGCTCTTCGTCTCTTTGGAGGATTTGGGTCTTCGGGAACTCAGTACTTCAAACTTGATATTAAAACCCACATGATTCTGGAACCCAAATGGACGAGAGTCGTTGATCTATTTGACTTGATGGATATTCGTCATCGAAAATTAACCTATCTGTTCCCACATTCTGAGCCTAAAATTTGTTGCTCTGGATTGTTGCGTCATGTGCATGGGCATTTCCTGTACATAGAAAAGGCTTCGTAGACCTGCGGTGAGCTCAATCAATGGTGCAGATGATGACAATCATTCTGAAACAAATATGACATCTATTTTATCCTTCCATAAAAATAGAAACGGAAATGTGTGAAGACTCAAAAACAAATAAGGGCCAAGACACTCAGTAGTGGGAAACTGACTTAACCAACCAAAAAAAGGAAAAAATGATGAAGGCATAGGGAAAAAGAGAGGAGAGGCAGGGGATGGAGACCTAGGTTACAACATTGGCTCCAACTGGGGATAGCTTGTCCTTGTGAGGTGCTAAGAACTATAGATTGGTGCCTTGAGATTAAATAATTTCTCTTACCTTTAATCACTTACTCTCGTTTATGTATGTCATCCATGCATATCTATTACTGTCCCTCAACCATGCATTTTATTGAATTAAAAACCGATACCATGCCCCAATGCCTGTGTTGGGCTATGGAGTCTTTACTAAAACTTGAAAATGCAACTAGACCCTAGTGCCTTTGTTGGGATATGGAGTCTCTTATTCAAGAAAGATACTGAAAAACAATCTGCGAACTAAAAATTAAATGCTCAAACTACGAGCTTATTCTCCTACTACCTACTCTATTTAGCTGAAAACCAACACAATCATGTGTAATTCCACTTCCAATGAAACCAAGAAAACATTTGACTAAGAATCGTAACTATGTGTAGGTCACTATTTAGAACAAGCCAAAGAGGATATATCAAACGCGACAAAAAGTTGGCATGCATCTAGTATTTACAGTTTCAAATGATGATCATGGTAAAACTTTCAACCTTTGGGATTATGGAAAAACAAGAATCCATCCATCTCGCTATTGGATCTTGAAACTCATGAAAATCCTCCAACTGGTTGAGAGGACAAATTTGTTGCTGTGTGAGATCTGCATTATAAACAAGATTGAGTTTCTCCTGTCCGCATTGAAACAGATCATGAAATTCATGTGATTCACAACCATAAAGGGCAGCAAAATGCCCTTGATACTGCTCATATTGTTGTTTGAAATGAATGGGTATGTCTCCTGCATTGTTGGCTTGTCCATGTTCTATCTCCAGAATGTCATCTTCAGACTTATAGATTTCATGTTGCTCAACAATTTCATAAAGAAAGGGAAAAACATGCTCATGAACTTCAACATCACTTTCCTCACAGTTAATAAAATCTTTATGAGAACATAGAACAACAGATGTATCATAACAATGACTATCTAAGTCACCTAGAATAATGCAAGATGTATCCAAATCCTTGTTATCATCAATTTCATCATTAATGTAATTCCCAACATCATCCTTTTGAATAAAAGGATCAGAAGAAGACTCATATGTAATAGAATATTCCTCCACTTCCTCAATGGAAAATTCCCCTTTACTTTCACTACTAGAAGAACTAATAAGTGAATATTGAATATGAGATTCAACAACAGTTCTCAAAAAGTAAATCAGCTGGAAACAACCTTTTACAATGCTTATTGAATGCAACATGGAACTGTTACGGGGAAGAGATGCTAGCAGGGGGCAAGGATTGATACCACTCATAAGCATCTCCCTCTACTGAGTACATGAACATCTTCATTAGTACATCCTCATGATGTATTCCCCACTGATGCATGAGTTCATGAAACTCAAGCAAATGATCAACAGGGTTGTCATCTCTATGTTCTCTAAATCTAGGCAAAAATCACCCCACTCATCTATAGTAGGAACAACATTTGGAAAACCAGGAACAACCAAGAAATTTAAAGGAGAAAACCTATGAGCCAAGATGGCCTCCATTTGAAACTATAACTTCTTAAAATCATGGAGTCACCACTAGATTCTTTAACCATGGAGTCACCAGGGGAATGATATGCAGTCTGAATGTGTCTGGTCTCTATTCACCATCAAAGATCAAATCTGATCATTGTCATTCTCCCAGGGAAAGATATTTTGTTACTCTGTTCCCCGACAATGACGCCAGAAGATGTTGGTCCTAAGGTCTGCACCTGACTGCTAAAGGGAAAATCTAGGCTATCTATCAATTTAGAATGATTTCTTCTTTTAACTTTTTGTTGGTTGGTCAGAGGGTTATTCTATCAATACAAAGGTAAGGTTGGGTTGGAAAAACGATATGGATGAGGGCCCTCCTTGGTTGATGGAACACTTATAACAGACCAGTGAAATAATAGAAAATAGAGGGAAACAACAAACTACTCAATGAATAATCTATCGTAATAACTTCAATACTTAAAATATCATTTCAAGACATCAAACATGTATCAAAACACAATAACTCCCATAGGTTGCAGAAAAAAAATCTTTGCCAAAGCATTAGCTGTTTGACAGGTTGCATATTAGTAAAAATAAGTCATACAATAACTGAAAGGAAATGAAATGTATGTTGCACAAATAATAAATTGTATTCAAGATAAGAATGAAAACACATGAAGAGTTGAATGAAACACTGTCATCAAGAGTATGTTCACCAGGTAGAGAGCTTTAATCCATGCACAAAACGGGTCCAACCAATCTGTTGTATTGTTGTTCTTTCCTAAAAAAAAATCAACCTTTACAATATCCAAAAACTAACTATTTAAAATATATGTAGAGGCTCTCTTCCTTAAGGGACTGAGACCTTAATTTAGGGAATTGTTCGTAAATCAAATAATTAACTTAACTAAGACAATGGACTTAATCAACAAGAGTGGTTCTCATCACACATAGAAAACCACTCTTGCATCTAATCTAGGAAAATGATGGCCTTCATCAAATAAAACTACTAATGTCTCTGCGACAGAACTGATGCATGTGTCGGAGGAACTGAGTGGCCGAAAATAGGCCTCGGAATGACAGAGCAGAGCTCTGTGTTGAATGACAGCATGTCTGTGAACTGTTGGAGGCCACTGGAGATAACCAATTGCATGAGAAAAGCTTGTTGAAGTGTTTCTCGAACTAATCTGCGTCGACCTGTGACTGAGACTTATCTCTTTATATCTATATGAGATTTTAGAATCCAAGTGCACTCTGTATTGACCTCATCAGCTGCTAATTGTACCTGTGAAATAGCTTCGTTGGAATGGTTGTCGGCCCATCGGACATGAGGGGAGACGTGGAGGTGAGCATCCAATCGGGAGACGAGATGAATGGATGTGAGGGTAGATGGCATGTGAAGACATATGTCAAAGTGAGAGGAGGTGTGAATATGATGGAGGTGTCAAGATTCTAGAGTTGGCGACGTGTAGTGAAGAACAAGTGGCGAAACGCGAGAGGGGGCGGTATTGAAAACCAACCCGGGAGGAACTCGGAAGGGGGGGGGTTCCACATTATTTAGGATCTGCCACATTAGGTAGGGCCCGCAGTGGTCGTCAATATGATGACGATTTATGATTTGGGTGATATTTACCTACTGCAAGGATCGACGGTTCTCATTGACTTGGGATCAATGGTCCAGATTCACTTCGGACTTTCGGGCTTCAAGTGTTTTGAATGTGAAACATGAAAAACATCCAAAGTGAATGATCTGTTGACACGTGTCATGATGGATGAACGACCCAGATTCTCTTCAGAAGTCTGGGTTTTGGGAGTTCCAAATGTGAAGCCTCAAAAATCTCCTAGAGGAAAATCTCCGAAGTGAAATATCTATTTCCACATGTCCCCTTTGATGGATGGTCTATATTTACTTTGGGACTTTGGCTCTTTGGCTCTTTGGTACTTTTGAATTTGAAACATGAAAATATCCCCAAGCAAAATCCCCGAAGTGAATGATCTGCTACTGCAAGTCATGACTGCCGAACGGTCCAGATTTTCTTCGAAAATCTGGGCTTTGGGAGTTCAAGAGTTTATCAATGTTATTCTCGGAAAACTCCCGAAGGAAAATCACTGAAGCAACATGTCAGGTTCTCGGGACTTCAACTCTTCGGCTCTTCAGAGACTTTGGGTCTTTGGGAAATCATTACTTCGAACTTGATATTAAAACCTACGTGATTCTGGAGCCTGGATGGACAAGAGTCGTTGATCTATTTGACCTGATGGATCTTCGTCGTCGAAAATTAACCTGTCTATTCCTACAGTATGAGCCCAAAATTTGTTGCTCTAGATTGTTGCGTCATGTACACGAGGATTTCCTATGCATAGAAAAGGCTTGGTAGACCTGCAGTGAGCTCAATCAATGGTGCACGTGATGGCAAGCATTATGAAAAAAAATATGACATGTATTTTATCCTTCCATAAAAATAGAAATGGAAATGCACGAAGACTCCAAAATGAATAAGGGCCAAGACACTCAGTAGTGGGAAACTGACTTAACCAACCAGAAAAAGGAAAAATTGATGAAGGCGTAGGGAAAAATAGAGGAGAGGTAGGGGATGCAGACCTAGGTTACAACAGTAGGTTTGTCCAAAGTTGCAAATCCAATCACTTCATTGCAGAAGAGGGGAACAATGCTTGAATGGATTGTTAAGTATGTGGAGAGTTTCCAACACTGAAAGGAATTATTGACTGGTGAACCTATTATAAAAGTTGCAGATCCGAATGAATATTTCATTGTGTGCATATATGCATGCAAGGAAGGGATTGGAGGATTCCTTACACAGAATGGACATTTCATATGTTATGAGTCAAGGAAGATTAAGGATCATGAAATAAATTATGTTACCCATGAGTTAGAGTTAGTGGCCATAGTTCACACCTTAAAAATGTGGAGGCATTATCTCATGCGAAAAAAGTTCAAGATTAAAATATATGCATATATGCATGCAAGGAAGGGATTGGTGGATTCCTTACACAGAATGGACATGTCATATGTTATGAGTCAAGGAAGATTAAGGATCATGAAATAAATTATGTTACCCATGAATTAGAGTTAGTGGCCATAGTTCACACCTTAAAAATGTGGAGGCATTATCTCATGCAAAAAACGTTCGAGATTAAAATAGATCATAGTGATTTGAAACATTTGTTTGAATAACCAACACTGAATGCTAGAAAAACTAGATAGATGTAATTTGTCAGTGAATGTGACTTCGACATCAATCATATCAAAGGAAACAAGAATAAAGTGATTGATGCACTCAACAAGAGGGTGCATGGAATATGTATTGCAACCATTAGAATGTACTGCTCAGGTTTAAAAACAAGAATTTTGGAAGTGGTAACATCAGATCAACATTATGCACAAGATACAAAAGGCTTGTAGTAGGAAATTAGATCGGTGAAATTTAAAGACTATAGGTTGGGATAAGATGGAATCCTCTTGTTGAGGGAAATGTTTATGTTTGTTACACTCAATATTTGAGAAATTTAGTATTGAAGGAGATGCAAAATGAACCATATATTGGACATCTAGGATACATGAAGACAATTGTAGCAATAACAAGCCAATATTTCTAGCCTAGAATGAATAAGTATGTGGTTGATTACATAGTTAGGTGCATGGAATGTCAGAAGGTAAAGAGTGAACATAGAAATCTAGCAGGATTGTTAAAACCATTTCTCATTCCTAAATGGAAATGGGAGGTAGTGACAATAGATTTTATCACCATGTTTCTAAGAACAACAACGAAACATGATTCCATCATCGTAGTGGTGGTCAAGATTACGAAGGATGGACATTTTATTCGAGTTAAAATGACTCATAAAGAAGCCAACATAGCATATATTTACATGAAGGATATTTCCAATCTACATGGTGTGCTTAAGGAAAAAGTGTCAGATAGAGATCCCAATTCACTTCCAACTTTTGGAATGGAATTTTTTATAGAATTTAGTAATAACTTGAATTACAGTACAACATATCACTCAAAGTAAGATAGGTGGATATAGAGAACTAACTAGATAATTGAAGACATTTTGAGGATGTATGTAATGGACAATCCTTCCAACTGGGAATACTTCCTTCATCTAGTTGAGTTTGACTACAATAATGTGTATCATACATGATTTAAAATGAGCCCATTTGAAGCTTTGTATGGAAGGAAATATAACAAGCCAGCAAGTTGGGACAACCCAATAGACACAACAGTCATGGGGCCAAAATTGCTAAAGGAAATGTAAGAGAAGATGGTAAAAATCAGGTTGAATCTAAAGGTTGCACATAAAACGTAAAAGAGTTATGTAAACAAACATAACATACATGGAATTTAAAGTGGGAGAGCATGTGTTTTTAAAATTAAAGGCTAAAAGTAGCTCGCTAATATTGGGAAGTTTCCCAAAGTTGGAAGCAAGATATCGTAGGCCATTTGAAGTTTTAGATAATATAGGTTTAATTGCATACATTCTTGCATTGTCGGCATCTATTTGAATTCCTAATGTGTTTCAAGTTTCTTTATTTAAGAAATATGTGTTTGATCGTAACCAAGTGATTGATTCGATTATGATCAAGGTGGAGCATGGAAGGGACTTTCAGGTGGAACCAATGCACATCTTGGACCAAAAAGTCAATGTGCTCTGAAACAAATCCATTGGTTTGGTAAAGGTTCAATGGACCTACTACAACCCTAAAGATGCCACTTGTAAGAATGAGGAGACCATGCAGGAGGAGTACCTGTAAAGTTTTCAAAATTTTGAAGAAATTTGAATGTACATAAGTATGCAAGGATCCATTTTGTTAGTTGGAGTTCTTGGAGACATATCTCAAAGAGTTCCTATCCAATCTGCACTAGGATACCTGGAAGGAAGTGGTACATCCTGAGGGATTGCGGTGCACATAAGGGGGTACACTTCCTTAGGTTGTGCAGGTTGTGATGAGAGAGATATTGGTTGGATTTGTTGCAAGAGTTGAACTTGCAAACGGTTCAAGTATTATGATGTAAATTCTATATATGTATATCAGTATGGTGTTGTGCACCAAGGATGGTGCAATTTGAAGGTGGAGGGGAATGTAACACCCAAATTTAAGTTATGTGTAATTAAATATGATGTACAATCGCGGGACCAAATATTTAATTTCTAAACATTTTATATGATTGTAATAATAATATATATTTTATGTTGACTGTGGGTGGACATAGGAAAAGTAATTGGGTGATAAGTTTCCATGAGAGATTTGAATGTCTAGTAATTTCTAAAAAGGGGTCCAAGTGGGGGAGGATTATTCATGGGCATTAATTCCAACCAACTTTCATAAAATTATTACTTTGAGTGAACCTTCTAATTTCCTTTTGAGTGTATGAGAGCCCAATAATTAAACACATGTAAGACAAGTTGGTGGGAAAATTCATATTCCGTAGCTATGAGAACATCGACACTTAGTACAATCAAAATTGGGGAATGTGAGTCAAATCTCATGGGTAAAAGAAAAATTCAAGTGGTCATTGTAAGTAGTTTTTCATGAAGTTTTTGAAGCAGCAACAGAGTGGAGATTGTTGGAGTTTTAGGGCAGTCATAGTAGGTGTTGTGGGCATCTTGTTTGAGCTCTTGTTGCACGAAGAAGAAGGTTGTTAGGACTGTGGAGAGGGATATTTTTGTGTGAGATATTTTCCCTTGAAGAGTGGGTTATTTTGTTAGTTTTCTTGGAGAAACTAGCATCCCTTGAATCTCCAACAATAGATATTTCTAGCCAACATCGTGTTGGAGCCCTGGGGGGAAGTGGGAAGGCCTGGGGAACTGTGTGCAATGAAGGGAGATCTCAATTCCTTGGGTTTTATAGGTTGAGGGGAAAAGAGATGGAGGATTGGGATACCTATTAGAAAAACAGTTCGTTGTCGAGTGAATTGGGTTATGAAAGACACCCTCTTTTGTGGAATTGTAGCCTCGGCTCTAGGGTGATTTGTTGCTCATATTTGGAGCAAACAATCTATAGTTGGGAGGAATTTTTGTCCCCTATGGTCAGTTGCTCATTTTTTGTTAAAAGATAAGCCTTTTTATCTGTGTTTATCAATTTTATTCATGGGTCTTTATTGGTGTGCACGAAATATGAGTTTATAGCAATTTATATGTTGTTTTCTTAATGATAAATGAGTTGCATTCGTGTTTAAATAGTGTTGTTATAAGCATTTAACATTATGGTATTAGGTCAATTCGCTCTAGCTCAATCAATTAAGTTGTGAGTTTCATTTACTAGGAGACTCGAGTTCAATACCCTTATCGTGTGTTTAGTCGGGAGGAGACACCCACCGGGTTGTTTTTTCTTATCGAATGGTTGATATATTCATAAACTCGTATGGAGAACTTGATTGCACAAGAATGCACTTCTACGCCCAATATGAGGGAGATGTGTAATTTGTGTAGTGCTCAACTTGGATTTGACAAAAGACATTTAAAAATAATATTAATAACAAAAAAAAAAATCAATGTGGGCCATAAATAAAATATTTCAATATCCATTGAAATTTAAAGTTAAAAAAAAAATAAAAATAAAATAAAAATAAAATAAAAAAATCATTAATAGATGCTCTCTCTCTATATATAGAGAGAGAGAAATTGGTTTTGTTAATAGGTGCTTTCTACTTCCTAGAATGAGAGATTCCTTCAATGCTTAATATTATGCAGTTGACATGTGACATTTAAAAAATATTAATAAGAAAAAAATAATTACAATATGGGCCATAAACAAAATATCTCTATGTCCAACTATTTTGATATTTTATTTATATATATACATAACAATCAAAAGTTGACACATGGCATTTAAAAAAATATTTTAAGATCCACCTTAAGTAAAATAATTTTATACCAAGAAAGTAAAAAAATTCTTAAAATTAAAAATTTGAATACTAAATTGAGTATAAAAGAGATGTGTGAATATAAAGAAGATGTGTAATTCCTTTAATACTCAAGATAGAATTGACACTTAACTATTGATTTTAAATATATTTTAAATATATGGAATGTAAGAAACTAATTTTCACATTTCCTTTGGATTTTAAATATATGGAATGTAAGAAACTAATTTAAAAGTTTGCTTGGATTTTATTAATTTTTAATGGAAACATATATTTAAAATCCAAACTAACTGTAAAAATAATGTGACATTACATATATTCATAAACTCATAAGGAGAACTTGATAAATAGCTAAATATGACATTTTACCAAATCTTGTCATTCAAAATAGGTCAACAGATGAAATAAACGCCACAATTTGAATCTAAAAAATGGTGCTTATTGCCTTAGCGTTACGGATTGTTTTCAAAATGCAACACGGTTCCATACAAAATTACTCTCAGAAGTTTCGGGTTTTTGCTATAAAAGATCTTTCCACAAAAGTAATTGCATTTCGTTCTGGTTTCTATTGCATTCGAAATTAACGCATGTTGAACAGGGAATGCCAGCTACACAGTACAGACGAGATTCACCAAAGGCTTCCTCCGACTAAATCAGCGCCAACAGAGAAATGCTATCTTCAGTACAGGAGAGAATCACCAAAAACTTCTTCAGACTAAATCAACTCACATTGAAAAAGTGAATGCCAGCTACAGTACAGGCGAGATTCACCAAAACATTATTCAGACTGATTCAAATAAAATAGCAAGAATTAAAAAGCTGAACCTAACCACATGAATACAAAAACAAAGACACGAATTACGCCCATCTGGCAGTCAATCTATAAGGCCGACATAGCTTTCCCTAATTGCCAGCAGGTGATGTAAATCTAGCTCTGATAGTGGATAGAAGTTCCAGCTCCTTGACCGGATCGGGCATTACTTCTTTCACTCCATCGGATTTACAGAATCGGTCCATCCATGCGCTCAGCAACGGCATCTTCCCCGGATCTATTAGAACGGTATCGGTAACCTTCTCGACGCATTTAATAAACTCCGACAGACCACCCAATGCGATGTCAACCAAGCCTATCTCATCCCCTCCAAAATACGCCTTTCCTGAGAAACTGCTGTTGGTTCGCAGAGCTTCCTCTATCAAAAGAAAGTTTGTAACCGAATCTTCCGCTGCTTTCTGAAGCTGCTCGCCCTGGCCAGTGAAAACTCCTCGAATACATGGTACAAGCTGAGGGCACACATAATAGCCATGAGCGTATTGGTTACGGAATAGAAAACAAAATAATTGGAACTTTCAAAAACACAAATAGAAGATAAGGAAAGTGTCGATGAGATATGGATGCAGGTGACTGCTGATGAACGAATCAAGTTACCTTATCGTCTACGAAAGCAGCCCAGAAGCGGGCAATGGCTCGGTCATATGGATCTTTGGGCATAAGATTGGGTGCCTTACTGTCCCATGCCTCCTCGATGTACTGCACAATAATCATGGATTCACAAATGGGCTTTCCATTGTGGATAAGCACTGGAATCTTCTTGTGAACAGGGTTTGATTGCAGCAGCAGCTGGCTCTTATTTTGTATGTTCTCTTCGATGAACTCGTAATCGATACCTTTAAGAGCAAGTGCTATGCGAACCCGCACAACGAAAGGACTCAGACTCGCACCTAACAACTTCAATTGCCCCTTTCCTCCCTCCGTCGCCATTGCACTGAAAATGTATTGTAATTGAATGTATTTTTCGGCCTCTGAGTTATATGTATCTGCTGCCTCTTTTATGTCGGATATGCTATGCTAATTCCCCCCACCCCGTAAATATATTGGCATCGCACCGCCTAGAGTCCCGACCTTGCACGAAAGCTAGTTGCTTCGCGAAGTCTGACAAGCCCCCCGAGACTAAAAATTCGAGAGCGCAGACGTAATGCATGATTTCACTTTGTGCTCTCTTTTTGATCGGGTCAAAAGAAATTTCTAATAAGTGGTGCACGTTTTCTAAAGATTTTTCATTTTTTCAAGTCCATAATTGATTTGCGGTCGGTGTTAGTATTTTGATTTCTGGGTCATAATTGATTGGCGGTCGGTGTTAGTATTGTCTCATACGTCGCAATCTCCTTTTAATCGTCTGGTTGAGGTTTAACCTCGGAACGTTCTGGGAAGCTTCTATACGAGGCCATCTCAAAAGCACGACAGCCATCCGATTAAAGGGAGATGAATGACCCACGATGCTAGTCAAACTATACAGGAATGTCGGAAGTATTAACGAATGTTTGGCCTTCCGCCACGTCAGTGAAGTAACCAAGGGTTTTTCACAATATGCAACTGTGTCAATGAAGTAAGCAAGGGTTTTTCACAATCACAATACGCAACTCTATGTCGATGTTATCCACGTGTCTAGAGTTTTGAATTTGATTCCATTTAATTCATTCGGAATTTTGATATATAATTATGTGGAAGGTGTTCTTTTAGGGGGAGTTCTCTCTGACTTTTTTTTTGTCGTCCACCAACTAGAACCCGCCATCTATATTAAATTTGATGTACATCAAATCTTCTTCCATAGCCATGCCATGTATGTGCTCTCACTTCACTTCAGAGACTCCACTTCACTTCACTAACTGTATGTGCTCTCACTTCACTTCACCAACTCCACTTCACTTCATCGACTCCACACCTCACCTACTCCCCACAACTAGATACACTATGACACTCCTTCACCGACTCCACACCGCTACTTCACCGACTCCACAACTCACCGACTCCCCACAACTAGATACACTGCAACACTCTGCTAGATACACTGCAACATTGGTCACAGTTGCACCCAAAGTGGATTCCTTCCCGAGTTCCAAACTGGTTGTGCCTAGGTTGGGCATGGTGGAACATAAAATACTCAAAGGAAATGTGCCTCCTAAATTGTAGACGTGATTGAATCTTTCACTTCTGAGTGCTTGGTTGTTTACATGGTGGGTTTTGTTCTCCACCTCTCCTTTGAACTATTCGTTTCTCTCACTGTGTTGGACGATTTATCATTCTTTTTCCTGTTGTTGCAGGGGGTTCCAGTGTATCTGTCTGAAATGGCCCTGCCAGATTTAGAGGAGCACTTAATATAGGCTTCACATTGTTCACAAATCGGCATCCTGGCAGCTAACCTGATAAACTATGGCACAAATAAAATCTAGGGCGTTGGGGATCGCTGGCTTCCCTAGCCCTAGCAGCAGTTCCCGCAGGCATAATGATAGTGGGAGCGTTGGGGCTTCCAGATACACCCAACAATCTAATTGAGAGAGGGCACATGGAAAAGGGGCGAGCAATGCTTGAAAGAATACGCGAACTAACAATTTGCAGGCAAAGTTCAACGATATCGTTGAAGCCAATGAAATGTCGAAAAGCTTAAAACATCGCTCCTTCCTGGAAGAAGTCACCAAGCATGACCTCTTTGCTACTCTTCCTCATACCAAGTCGTAACCTTTCTGTTAGATGTAATCATTTCACTGCCTCTGTGCAAATGGTAAATCGGTGGCTTGACCTTTCAAGACTCGAGACACCATCGATGGATTTGTTAGCGGTGATCGCCTTAACCTTTGTAGGCCACAAGACACCATCACCGCTTAATTAAATCTTTTTATAAGATCGAAGGGGAATTTCTGTTGGTATAAATACCTGAAACGGATTGTAAGAGATATTGCATGAAAGCACATTGAATAGAAGTTGTTATTTTTTATTTGAAGGTGTTTTCTCCGTTGATTCATTTTTGAGTTCATAAACTTGTCTGATTCATATCTCCTACTTGTTGTTCATTGAATTAAGTTTTTTTTTTTTTGGATTTGCTATATTGTTTTTAATTTAAGCAAATGTTGTAATTATTTGGAGTGCACAGAGTTCTTGAGTTTCAAAACTCCGAACCCGAAATGGGTGATTTTAATATAAAGGAATATTGAACCAAAGTTGAGATATTCGGCATTCAGAGTTTACTTGTTAAAAGTGCGTGGAGTTGTTTAGTCTCAAAACCCCGAACCCGAATTGGTGAGCCCAAAGATTATTCGCCTTTCGCGATTCGGGATTACTTGTTGCATTTTCCTTTTGCATTGGGTGTTTGTAAACCCCGAAACCCCAAAGTGTTGGGCCCACAACTTGTTCGCATTTCTTGATTCGGCAATTCATGTGGTGTTTTGTTTTTTATGTCTAGCGTTTGTAATAGTTGAATCCTGAACCCCGATTGAACTCTGATTTTTTACATCTGGTATCAGAGCTATCAGTCCATCCTGCAATTGCTTAGTTCATTGCAGATTATTCCTGTTAGTGCCAAAGTTTTATCCTCTTATTTTTCCTGTGCGGAATGTTTTCAAATTTTTATATAAATGGTTGCGTCTGGTAGTAGTTCTTCTCAGGTTCAGGTTCCTATTCTGAACGAGAAGTCATATGATTCCTCGTATATTCGGATGAGGACGATTTTGCGTTCTCATGATTTGTGGACCTATGTCATTGATGGTTATGCTGAACCAGTTGATGCAGCAACAACATTGGCTCTCTCTAATGTTGACCTTGTTTTGCTGAAAGAAAATAGGAAGAAGGATAACAAGGCTCTTGGATTAATCCAGCAAGGATTAAATGAATCCATTTTTACGAAGATTTCAAGTGTTTCATCTTCGAAGATGGCTTGGAATATTCTTGAAACATGTTATCAAGGTGTGTCCAAGGTGAAGACAATCAAGTTGCAGAACTTGAGAAGGGATTTCGAAAATCTGAAGATGAAGGATAATGAAAGTGTTGATACTTTCATGACTCAAGTAATGAGTGTTGTGAACCAGCTCAGACAGTATGGAGATGATGTTGAGAATACGAGAGTTATTGAGAAAGTGTTGAGAAGTTTACCCAAGAAGTTTGAACCTGTAGTTGTGCCCATAGAGGAATTTAAAGATTTAAGTCAAATGCAAATTGATGAATTAATTGGTTCTCTTGTTGCTCATAAATCTAGGATATCTAGATATGAAGAAGGATCAATGGAGCATGCTTTCAAATCCCAACTGCATGTTACCAGAGGTAGAGGCAGAGGAAGGTTTTATACTCGTGGTAGAGGAGGTCGATTTTCTGGTCGAAGGGACAACAAAGTTGAATCAGAGTCTAAGCAGAAGTCCCAGCAAAATCCTCCTAATTTAAGAGGGAGCAACAACAAACCCTGGCATCAAGAAAATCAGAGGTATGATAAAACTAAAGGACAATGTTATTATTGTAAGAAGTTTGGGCATTTTTCTAACAAATGTTGGAAGAAACAGGCAGATGTTGGAAAGAAGTCGGCACATATCACAAATGAGTCTGAGTTTGATCAAAATCCTGTGTTCTTGACTTGTAATGTCACTCGGGAAAGTGCTAATAATATTTGGTTTTTGGATAGTGGTTGCAGTAACCACATGACTGGTAATAAGGATTTATTTTCATTTATTGACAATAGTATTCAGTCTGAAGTAAAACTGGGAAATGATTGTAAGGTTATAGTTAATGGTAAAGGTGTAGTTCCAGTGTACACTAAGGATAATCAGAAAAGAAATATTGATGATGTTTATTTTGTGCCTGGTCTAAAATACAATCTTATTAGTGTTGGACAACTGATGGAGAAAAAGTACAGAGTGTTCTTCAGGAACAAGGTATGTACAATCTATGATAAATTTCCCAGCAAACAATTGATTGCAAAAGTAGAGATGACCAAGAATAGAATGTTTCCACTTGTTATGAGAAATGATTTGAGTGGTTCTTTGAATGTTTATAAAGATGGAAGTTTAGATGAATATTGGTTATGGCATTTGAGATATGGTCATTTACATTTTGGTGGCTTAGATCTGTTACAGAAGAAACAGATGGTAAAGAGGTTACCTTGTATTCAACAACCTGCAAGCTCTTGTGAGAGTTGCATACTTGGAAAACATCACAAAAAGAAATTTGTTTCAGGTGTTTCCTACAGAGAAAAATCTCCATTGGAAATTCTCCACACGAATTTGTGTGGACCTATGTAAACACCTTCTTTGAATGGTTGTGTTTATTTCATGACTTTTATTGATGATTTTAGTAGGAAGACTTGGTTGTATTTGTTGAAACAAAAATATGAAGCCTTTGAAGTTTTCAAGAGGATTAATTCTATGGTTGAGAATGAGAGTGGTCGAACCATTAAGATCCTCAGGTCTGACAGAGGAGGTGAGTATAAATTGAATGACTCCATTGAATTTTGTGGTTTTCATGGAATTAAAAGGTAGTTTACTACTCGATATACTCCACAGCAGAATGGAGTGGTTGAAAGAAAGAATCAGACCATCATGAATATGGCTCGAAGCATGTTGAAAGAGAAGCATATTTTAAATGAATATTAGGGAGATGCGGTTGTTTGCTATGTCTATATCTTGGATAGAAGTCTGACCAAGACTGTGAGGAATCGTGTACCTCAAGAAGCCTTGTAATGTTTCTTATTTTAGAATTTTTGGATGTGTTGCATATGCGCATGTACCTGAAGAAATGAGAAGGAAGTTGGATGAAATAAGTGAGAGATGTATATTTGTTGGATACAGTGAAGAGTCTAAAGCATATAGACTCTACAATCCCATCACCAAAAAGTATGCAATCAACAGAGATGTTCAATTTAAAGAAGAGGAAGCTTGGGATCGAAGTATTGATAAATCTATTTCAAAGGGAGTTGTGTTACCCCGTGAAGATGATGATGGAGCTGAGCAGGCTGAAGGAGGTGGACAGTTGGTTCCACATGCACATACGCCTATAGCAAGAAGTCCTACAAGGGAAGCACCATATTTCAGCCCATCTCAATTTAGAACGCCAAGAACTCATGAGCGTGGTGATCCATCTGGATATGGTGGACATCAAACAGATTCACAGGTAAGTAGTGAATCGAATCCTACTTTAGCTTCATTGAAAAACATATTTAAAGGTAAGAAGACTAGAATCTTAAGAGAATTATATGATCAGAATGAAGAAGTAGATCAAGTTTCAAATTTTTCATTAATGGCATGTGATCCTGTAAGTTTTAATGAAGTTGCTAAAGAGGATGTTTGGATAAAAGAAATGGATGAGGAGATTGATTCGATTGAAAGAAATAACACTTGGGATCTTGTCGATTTACCTGAATGTAAGAAGAGTATTGGTGTTAAGTGGGTTTATAATACTAAGCTAAATGCATAAGGTCAAGTTGAAAAGTAAAATGGAAGAATTGTAGCTCAGGGGTTTAGTCAACAACCCGGTATTGATTACAATGAAATATTTTCTCCTGTAGCAAGAATTGACACAGTGAGGATGGTCTTAGATATTGCAGCTAAGAAAAGATGGATCATGCATCAGATGGACGTTAAGTCTGCATTCTTAAATGGATATTTGGAAGAAGAGGTTTATTTAAGACAACCTCTGGGTTATGAGATTGATAAGCACAGAGATAAATTTTACAAGTTAAGGAAGGCTTTATATGGATTGAAGCAGGCACCCAAAGTTTGGTATAGCAGGATTGATGAATACCTAATCAATGTTGGATTCAGCAGAAGTCCAAGTGAACCAAATCTGTATAAAAAAGTAAACCAGGAAGATAAAATTTTGATTGTCTGTTTGTATGTTGATGACCTGATTTTTACTGGAGATCTATCTGTAGATGATTTTAAAAATGCCATGAAAACAGAGTTTGAGATGACTGATTTAGGATTGATGAAATATTTTCTTGGAATTGAAGTGGATCAATATGATGATGGCATTTTCATTTGTCAAACTAAATATGCAAATGAAGTAATGAAAAGGTTTAGAATGCTCAATTGTAAACCAGCTGCAACACCTATGGAACCTAGTACCAAACTTAGAAAATATGATGAGGGATCATATGTTGATTCAAATCTATATAAGAAATTGGTTGGAAGCCTTATGTATTTAACAACAACAAGACCTGATATTATGTTTGTTGTAAGTTTAATTTCCAGATTCATGGAGACTCCAAAGAGTACTCATTGGCAAGCTGGAAAGATGATTTTGAGATACATTGCTGGAACGATTGATTTTGGTATATGATACACATCAAGCTTGAAATTTGATTTGATCGGATATACTGATAGTGATTTTGCAAGTTCCATTGATGACAGGAAAAACACATTTGGGTATGTGTTCAATCTTGGATTTGGAGCAGTGGCATGGCCATCAAAGAAACAACCCATTGTGACTCTATCTTCTACTGAGGCAGAGTATGTTGCAACAGTTGCAACTGCATGTCAAGCTGTGTGGATGAGAAGAATCTTGAATGAATTGTTGCATGACCAGAATGAAGCAACTCAAATTTTCTATGACAATAAATCTTCCATTACACTGTCAAAGAATCACGTTTTTCACAAACAGAGTAAGCACATTGATACAAGGTATCATTTCATTCGAGAACTGGTAACTGGTAAAGAGTTTTATGTTCATTTCTATAGATCTGAAGAACAATTTACAGACATATTTACAAAGTCTTTAGGAAATGAATTGTTTAAAATCCATAGAAGAAATATTGGGGTCTACAAGCTGTAATGCATTGTTTATAACAATTTTGTTTTACATATTTTCAGTTCGTTTTGCTCTAAAATGATTAAGAGGGATTATGTTAGATGTAATCATTTCATCGCCTCTGTGCAAATGGTAAAACAGTGGCTTGACCTTTCAAGACTCGAGACACCATCGGTGGATTTGTTAGCGGTGGTTGCCTTAACCTTTGTAGTTCACGAGACACCATCACCACTTAATTAAATCTTTTTATAAGATTGAAGGGCAATTTTTGTTGGTATAAATACCTGAAACGGATTGTAAGAGATATAGCATGAAATCACATTGAGTAGAAGTTGTTATTTTATATTCAGAGGTGTTTTCTCCATTGATTCATTTTTGAGTTCGTAAACTCGTCTGATTCATATATTGAATTAAGTTTTTTTTTGGATTTGCTATATTGTTTTTAATTTAAGCAAATGTTGTAATTATTTGGAGTGCACAGAGTTCCTGAGTTTCAAAACTCTGAACCCAAAATGGGTGATTTTAATATAAAGGCGTATTGAACCAAAGTTGAGATATTCGACATTCAGAGTTTACTTGTTAAAAGTGTGTGGAGTTCTTTAGTCTCAAAACCCCGAACCCGAATTGGTGGGCCCAAAGCTTATTGGCCTTTCACGATTCGGGATTACTTGTTGCATTTTAATTTTGCGTTGGGTGTTTGTAAACCCTGAAACCCTGAAGTGTTGGGCCCACAACTTATTCGCATTTTGTGATTCGGCAATTCACGTGGTGTTTCATTTTTGATGTCTAGTGTTTGTAATCGACGAATCCCGAACCTCGATTGACCTCCGATTTTTCACACTTTCCACCTCAGCTTGGTTTTGAGTTCATAAAGGACTAGTTGACCCCGTGATTACTAATTCTTCTTCCTGGATTGAAGCGCTTACTTGATCATGAAAATAACACCGAGATTTTAGGGTTTGAAGAATCGCCCTCGGAAAACTGGGAACTACCAAACCTACATGCAACAATAGTGGATCTGAAAGAACATCTTAGGCTGTGGGCTCGGTCTGTAGCTTCAACACTGAAAATCCATTACGAACAACATGTCAACGCTTATGTTTAAATCATAGGCTTTATAATCCAGTTGATCTTCCAGCAGCTAGTATAAAGAGACTGTTGGGCGAATTTTCCGAGCCTTCTGAGTATGTGCATTTTGAGAAAACTCAGAGCCTGGTGATATTCCTACCCACAAATATTCCCAGCGATGGTTTACCGATACTTAGAATGTCAAAATCATGTGATTCCACCCGGTATATTATTATAGCCCAAAATCCACTTGGATCAGTCGAACTCTTCTATAAACCTGTCGATCCTGCATCGTCTCCTATGCTTCCGTACTCATTCTAAATCTGAAATTTACTAAACTGTTGATCTTAGATCATCTCCTATGCTTCCGTACTCATTCTGAATCTAAAAATTACTACTTCCGTACTCATTCTTAATCTGACATTTACTTATGTGGAGGAGAATGGGGTAGCACTTGCCATCCATGCACTCTCCATGACAGGTGTTATCAAACATCTAGCCTCATCCCTTCAAAAAAAAATATTAATTATCAACGGGATTTTGAATCCAATAACAAATATAGTAAATGAAGTGACCAAATATAAATTTCGATGGAGAAACTCAGGGAAACAAAGAAACAAAGCTCTAGAACACAGAGCTTTTCAAATTTTGCTTCTGGAAGTAGGTTGTCTTTGTAAGAATTCTTTGTTTCTTCAGACCTTTCAGAACTTTCATGGATTCTTTCTTCGATTTCATGGATTCTTTCTTCGATTTCAAATTCTGAGAACAATTGAGAGAAACGTTTTAGTTGCTTTAATTTATTACGGCTGTATAGTATCTTTGTAACCATTCTTTATTGTTTCAAACTTTTCGTGGATTCTTTTTTAAGTCATTTCGTATTCAAATTTTGGTTCTTAGATTAGTTCTTCAAATTCTGAGAACAATTGAGAGAATCATTTTAGTTTCTTTAATTTATTACGCCTGTATAGTATCTTTGTAACCATTCTTTATTGTTTCGAACTTTTCGTGGATTCTTTTTTAAATCCTTTCGTATTCCAATTTGGGTTCTTAGATTAATTCTACTAGTTTAATTCATTATGCTTTTATAGTCTTTTGAGAGAATCTGTAGCCAAAATGAGTTAAATGGGTATCAATGGTTTTTATATTTCACTGCACTTACTATTGTATTTCGCAATCAATGAATTTTATAATTGATCGCCCTTACTATTCAATGGCTTTTATATTTCACTGACCTTACTATTCATAGTAAGTATTTTTATTTTCCTTATAAATGTGATGAGATCTTTATGATTTGTAGTTATGGATTAGAAGTTTGGAGAGAATGGTTTATTAGAGGCAAGCCAGTCTATAGCTCTATGCAAGCATGTGTATAATTGTTTAAGCTAAATTAATTACAAAGTGGTGATTTATAAAGAGTTTTTTTTGCGTATAACTCCAAGCATGTGTATAACTGCTGAAGCTAAATTAATTACATAGTGGTGATTTATAAAGAGTTTTTTTTTTTGGCTTAACCTAGAAATGCATTTCCAAACTGAAATGCTTGTTACATATTAAAATTCTGAAACAGTTTCCAAATTGAAATGCTTGTTACAAATTTAACTTCTGTAGAGAAATATTAATATTGATAATAAATTGGAATAGCTTCCCTTCTGAGTGAGTTTCCATCCATTTCTTAATTGTAGCTATCCCCACCTTTTTCTCAAGTATTTCATAATATGATTTTCCTTCCATGATAAAACAATTAATATGGCCAATATTATAGGGGATCCTTCCAAATGGAAGCTCAAAAAGCCTTACGGTTAAACGTAATCAAATAATACAAACCTGTAGCCTTATAGATTTCAATTACCACATTGGTAAATAAAAAATATTTGTTAATCTAGTGGAAAAAATTGGGTAGTTCCATAGCTGGGTTTAATCTTTGTAGCCCGTTTTTAACAACATACATCATTTCATTAAAGGCTATGTTTACATATTAGATTTGCAAATTTTGAGTGTATGGGTCACTCGATAGTGGCTTAGATTTAGTAGGAAATAAGTGGGAGTAAATGTTTTGTTACATGGTTTTCTATGTTAGTAACATTACGATTAATTGATTTAATAAAATAATTATTTTCTCATAATAAAATTATAATTATAATTATATATAGAGATAAATCCCATTTCAAATTAAATTATTATAATAATTTAAATAAACATTTTTTTAATAGTAAGAATGTTATTTTAATGACAAAAATTATACTTCTTCCCATCCTGTGGAGTGAACGAAAGGCTCATAATTTAATGAGTTAACCAGCTTAAAATTAGATTCCGATAATCTAGTCGTTAGTCATTAGCAGGTCTGATTACCAAAGATTGATAGTTTGATGGCCACTTATAAACAAGGTTTGGATGGTGTATGACATTGTAAACTCCAGATAAAGCATTAGTTTACATGGCACACCAAAAAAATCTCCACAATCAAATTTATTTAGCTTACTACTTCATTTATCATTTATGAATAATACAGATCATAAATTAATAACTTATTTTAAGTAGTTAATCCCACAAAATAATATCCAAAATTATTTTTTACAACCTTTAATATCTATTGCTTTAATGACCAAAATAGGTTTTCTTCTTCATTGTCATTTTTAAGGATTAAATATTTTAAAAATTAAACATGATCCTCCATAGTTTAAAAACCAAATATTGCCCTGTATTAACATGAAAGTTAATCTTTAATATTTAAAAATATATATATATTATCATGTATTAACAAGACAATTGAATCAATGTTCTTCCTTAAAATGGACAGAACTGGCATAATAGTAGTTAAAATCATTAAATTTGATGGGTTTTTCCAATTTGAAATTCCTCAAATCATAGCATAATAGTAGTGACGAGATTTTCAGTTTGAAATTCCAACCCTGTAGTCATGTTTTTTGAATGACACTTCAAACGTTTCAAGTAGCTATCAATACATCATGATGTGACATCTAATCGATAATATCGAAGTAACTATCAGTACATCATGATGTGTGATGGATAGAGAGAAAGCCAGATTCTTGTAAAGTTTGCAGGAAAGTAGACACTTCCACTGAATGGTCTCCAAAACAGCCTTTGAATTTTTGTAGTTAAGTTCCATATTTAGAAATAGTCAAATTTTTCGGTTTTACTATAATCTTGTTTATTCCTTATGTTGAGAGAATGCTTTCATCCACCCATTTATCTGTCTATGTAATCCAGGATCTCCTCTTGTCGAAGGAAGACTGTCGTATGAGCCTAAATCACAGTCGTTCACTAAATGTCATGAGTCGAGAATGGCCTTCACAGCATCCTTGTATTTGTAGTTCCTAGCTCCAGTGACTGGGTGAGGTGACCTATAGAAATCCGTAAGTAGAACAACATTGTAATATGTAACCCACGAGAAAGCCAGGAGAATGGGTGTCCCTAGAAGCCATCCAAGTTGAGCAACACTCCATGGCAAAGATAAAACTCCTGCGTTGTTTTTGTCTGCATGAGTTGTTGACATCCGCACATCCACAATTTTCCATATATAATTTCTGCAAATAAATAAGTGCGGCTATGTGGACAATCCATTGAGAGGTATGATCTCTTGAATGAATATATTTTGGAATGCTTAGAAAAAAAACTAAATAACAAGTGATATGGATAGTGTTTTGGTTGTGTTTTCTTTTGACAAAAATTCAAGTTGGGAGAGTGCAGTGAGGGTGAGTTGTCATGGCTGTCGAGTTTTGCGAAAGGGTTGCAGCGATTCATGTGAGCTGCAACCATGCCTTTAGTGGATCAGGACTTATGAATCCCAGGAAAATGCAACGGTGTTTCTGGCCAAGTTCTATGGACCCACAGGGCTCATGAATCTCATAAACTCTAGCCTTGAGTATTTAAGGCCCAATAAGTATATGTTCCAAAAATTTTAACGAAATGACTCGAGGATTTTATGAAAACAATGAGTACACTTTACTTATTTCAAATCTGAATTTAAATTGGACTCATCTAAAGTTGAAAATAAGTATCAGAGCTTGTTGAGTTTACTCTTTAAACAAATAGATAATATATTCACATCAACTTAGCACCTAGAGGTATAAAAATGTTGGAGGCACACATCTCGAACTATTTGGCTCCATGGAAAGGTGGTGCCCTGGAGAATTTTATGTCTCGGCTTTACGCTAATCATGAGTTTGATTTGTTAGTAATGCACTTACAGGCAAGGGGAGAATGATTTTCTCAGCAAGAGGCAAGTGTTATTTTAGCTGGGAATTTTTTTTCTTCTGTATAGTGATATTATTCATACATCAAAGGGTACCATTTGCAGGAAATGATTTTATTGTAACAATATACATGAACAACCTTCAGAAAAATAGAGTAAAGATGATTTTTTTTATTGTAGTATACTTTATGATAAAAATATTCTCTATTTTTTTTATTTTAGATGTATCATTCTTCAAGTCAATGAGCTCTTTTTTATTCTATATTATTTCTAAATTTAGATGCATTATTCCTGATTTTAGATGAGTATGCTTTAGTTTTACCATGTTGTTGTATTTTAGTTTGCTCTAACACTATATTAGTTGTTTCCTTTCCATCAATACTGTAATATGTAACCCATGAGAAAGATAGGAGAATGGGTGTCCCTATAAGCCATCCAAGTTGAGAAACACTCCATGGAAAAGATAAAACTCCTGCGTTGTTGTCGTCCACATGAGTTGTTGTCATCCGCACATCCCCTATGACCAAAAAGTGTTTTATTAATCCCAAATAATATATTCAAAAAATCCAGCCGAAGAAACAAACCTCGACCCACTACTCTAGGCCGGATTGAGCGTGTTTTCAATGATGAAATAATATTCAAAACAATCAATGGGTACCTGTTCTAACACACCCATTGTCATAATTAATTACAATTTTTTCATCTACCATGTAAACAGGATAGGTCCTTCTCTTTGTTGGGAAATTTGGAAGATCTAGGCCTACTTGGATGCAAATATCTACAGTGGTTGGTAACCTATCGGCCATAAACCTTTCCTTATGAGTCAAAACTCTTGCTACTCTGTCATAAATATCGCAAGATGGAAACTTTCAACTGTAACCAGGATGTCATCAACAGTTCCCTTTCTCCACACATGCTTCATAATAGAGCAACTCATGGGGCCTTCACATGTCTTGAGATGATGCCCCTGAGAACCAATGTGCACTTCCAAAAAATTCCTACAGAAAAATTGGAATATATTTATTATAGATATATCACAATATACAACAAGAACATAATTAACAAACATTGCAAAATCTAGAAATAAATTTAAGCAGCAGTTTTACGGTATCTTTAAAGAGAACACAAGAAAATAGATGAAGAATCAGCATATTTGTTGTTATGAAAATAATGGCATCGAGATGTGATCAAATTTAAAATGACGCATTGAGGCCAAAGAGTAAGAGTTGACTCAGACTTAGAAACAACTCAGGAGTTGACTCTGAAAATTAAAAGAATACACTAAATACTAGAATACCCCTAAGTAGGGGAAGGGAACACCGAAGAAAATACAAGGTGGATAGATACAAGGTGGATAGGTGATACGGTAAGAAGAGGGAGCTAACAATTATACTAAATTTTCTATAAAAACCATTAAATTAAAATTAAATTAATTGCGAGGAAGAGGGGGCTAACAATTGGAGTCAGAGTCAGTGGTAGGTGAGGATGTTGGAGCTTCCAACTATTGAACCCTGAGACCAGAGACAATGTGTCAAATAGGTTCCCCACCCATCGCAACCTACACATTTAGAAATTAGTACCCAAAGTGTCTTCCACTCTCATAGGCCTAAACTGCTCTTAATTTTTTTATTTAATGTGGATGCCATTTTTTTTAGATTTATGTGAATCCTTATTAGGATAAGGTTGAATAAATATTGTAATAATATTGATAAATTGGTAACATAGTGTAAGTACAATTCCATTCCTTAAGTAAGGTGAGTAATAACAGTGCAACACAATGTAGTTCTTTTCCAACATATATACCCATTATGTTCGTTGTTCCCTTCCCCCGATTTGGGGGTATGCTAGTTATGTGTGTGGCTACATTAACTGGCACAATGTAGGTTTAGGATATGTAATATTGTGCGGTTCATAGTCTACATTGTGATGGTGGAGAGATAAATTTGAATTAAGGAAAATGAAGAGAAGATGCAAGTGCAATCTGAATCACATGATGGTGGGAAAGGATTTCATATAATGGTCAAGGTAGTCCAAGAAAATTAAATGTCAATGATGTAAAAGATATTGTGAAGTTATTGAGAGCAATTTCAACAAGGTTAAATTACATGGAAACTAAAAATAAAGAGGTGTTGCAATAGAGTTCATTGATGATAAGGAGAATGAAGGGGACTCGATAACCCTAAGAGAACAATTAGAAGTGGAACGAGGATAAGAGGAAATGATGATAAGGGTCATTATCAATATGGAGGGAAACCTAGAATTGACAATCCTACATGTTTAGAAAGTGTTTAAACAAAGAGGAATATATTGATTGGATTGCGGAAAAGAACATGTACTTAAATTTTGATTACAGTTAAGAGCCTAGGGGAGTGAAAGTTGCTTGAACAACATTGAATGGTCATGCATAATTATGGTGGAATGATCTATAATTATATGGGTAGAAGCTAGGGAAGGATAAAATCAAGAATTGAAACATAATGGTGATGAAATTGAAGTGAAAATTTGTATCCATTGATTTTTCAGTGAATTTGCTAGGAACATTGCACAATTTGAGACATAATGATTTTTTAGTTAAAGAAAACACAAAGGAGTTCAAGTATTTGGCCATAATATTAGGAAAAAACAATAAAAGTGAAGAAGTAATTCTCAAGTATGTGAATGGACTTAGATTTTCAACTCAAGATGAAACAAGTATGGCGAGACTTCATTCAGTGGTAGAAGCATATCCATTGGTGTTGAAGGCAGAAGAGAAATTGGAAAGAAAATGATAATTTTTGAAAGGAATAGAACAATGGAGTGGAACACAAGATGAAGAGGCCACTGCATAGAAAAAATTCCTAAGGAAGTTACAATGTTAACAAGGAATGAATATATGTCAGAGGTAGGGGAACAAGATTTAGTGGAATATTTTTTAAATGTGGAACATATGCCCTTACAACAATACTAATACACGAGTTCTATTTCCCCTTCAGCCTGCATAACCAATGAATGGAATATCCTTCTCTTCTATGTGATCCCTCAGGCTATTCCATTTTATCTTAGATCTCTAGTACAGACTGACCATGAAATATCAATGTTGGGAACTTCAAGGATTCTCAACTATAATTACTTGTCTTAATAGAATCTATTTCCTGGGAACATGAACACAATTTCTCGCATATGTGCATGTCAATGAACACCTATAATTTCCTTACACCATACATGTAATAACTCAACCCACACCTAGGCTCTCAGAAAATATCTTCTCCCTAGGAAGAGTGACTAAAATCCCCTTGAATAACCAAAATACATGCATTATCTTTGCATGTCAATAATGTACCATGTGGATTCCTAAGAAGCTCACATATCACACTTGGAAATCCATCCCAAGGCTACAAATACTTAGGATACTCTAAAGTACATACAACTTTGTCTTAGGAACAAAATATTACTATTTTTTCTTTCGCCACTTTTCCATCCCTCTGAGCCCCCTTTCATTCCCCTCTTGTGGAATCATAGCCCCTCATTTTCTTGTCCTTCCTTATCTATAGCCAGTGATGTATATTATTATTAGTATCTTTGATGTAAAAAATTTACATTTCTTAGTCCTTGGCCATATTGTTTGGCTCACAATGTAAATCACATATATACATTACATTATATTTTTGGGGATGAAAATTGGGGTGTTCCTTATTTTTTCACTATCCAAGTACTGGATGTTACCCTAAAGGTGTCCATATATACTATATTTTTAGATCAAACTCAAAATAAAATAAAATTCGATGGAATACACATCCCAAGGTACTTCCCCTAATTTCAAGGATGACACGTGAGGGGAAGTACCTTGGGATGACATGTGCGGTAAACTGGCCATTTGTATTTTTGGCAAACTTACCTAGCAAGGACATAAAGTGAGGCCCATATAATATCTATAGAGGCATCCAACCTGGGGACTTCACCTCGTGACCTATTGCTTATAATTCATAACACTCAACCACTCGATCTAACCCACCAGGCTTTCAAAACTCAAAATAACTATGGGTAAACTCCTTGCATTACATATTCTATCACCACTAGACCTTTACTTATCCCATGCCTTTTTCTGGAGCATTGTGTGCTTATTTATGTCCAATACACTCTTTGTTTGTAGCTAGTATTGCATTCATGGGGACTTCACCTTGTTGACCAATACCTTATCATGTTCATTCATAAAGGGGGTTTTTAAATTGTGAAAAATCAAGTCAATATATTGTAGGTATTGGAGGGGATGTGTGGGGTCTCAAGGGGTTTATAGGTATTGGAGGGGATGTGTGGGGTCTGAAAGGGTTTATAGGTATTGGAGGGTATAAAAAGGGATATCTAGTAAAAATATGGGTTTCTTTTATTGGAAATATGTATTGGGAGGGGGGTTCAACAAAAGGATTTTGGGAGGTATTTTTTAATATCTAGTGAAATTAAGGGTATTATTTAATATCCCGCAAATGCAAGCGCTATGTTGCAGGTTCAATGAGTGAAGACCCTGTGATTGCATTATTTTATTCTTTCTTAGGATATCACAATCCTTTATGTTCTTCATTCCCGTTACTCATTCCTTAGATGTTCCTATATCAATCGTCAAGTAAACATACATGTTATAGCTCTTATCATGCAACAATTATCTTATTCATTGCAATTCTCAACTCCAAAATATAATTATGTATTTAAAAATAAATATGCTATCTTAATTCAATATTTACCTTAATGGCTATTTCTTTGCTTCATGAGCTATCATGGAAAAAAAAAAAATTATTGTTCTTTTAGACATACCCTTCTTGATTTAAACCACCATACCACATGCATTTTCCTATAGGAATTTCATTCAGGTAATTTCCCTCTTCCTTCCCACACACACCCTTCTAGGCTCATGCATCCCCTTCATTTATAAACAACCCCTCGAGTGCAAGAAGAGTGCCAACTTACTACTAAGAATCCACTTCCAATTTCTAATTAATACCTTTACCAACCACAAGGTTCCAACAACCTTCTTTTCAAGCTTTTTTTTATTTGCCCATCATTATTTTTACATAACTCTATTTTCTTGATAAAGATTTCATGTAGTCCATCCACATGGGAGTACCCCAACATTCAACTCTTTCAATATGACATCCACAATGTTTCCTGAAATAATCTCAAATTCATGAGTTAGAAACCATTTCATCATTTTAGTTGTCCACGTATTAATTTTAATGAAATATACATAAGCATGCATTCCCACAATGCATTCAGTAATTCAACCAAGTACGCACACACACACACACACACACACACACACACACACACACACACATCAACATGCATGTGTGCATATCCACAACTTGCACACTTTCACAATTTACTCATGAATACCTACTCAATGCATCCTTACATTGATTGACGAATACCATATTCTTGCATCATGTATTTCACCATGATGAATTGGAAGGTCTAGACAACACCTTGACACATCATCTAACCACCTCCCCAACACTTTATCAACTATTTGGACACATTACTTTTTATCCCAACACAACACCAAGGATACACCCTCTTAGGTATCTTCAGTGTTGGAAAGAAGATTGTAGTCCAAGACACCAATATAGGTAGGGAGACCATTGGACACTTGCATAATTGTTGGGTTGTTATATTCTTTGCAGTGAAAATCAAAGGTAGAATTGATCAACTAGGAAAGGTCAAAGTCGAAGTGATCGAACATAATTCAATAGGTCATCCAACAAGAGGTCGTCAAGAGGTCGTGTGGCAACTAACTAAATATTTAATGGAGGTTGTGTTGATGTTTGGACAACATTGGGAAGACATTATTCTAGATATATATATATATATATATATATATATATATATATATATGACATGATAT
>ML785422.1:84165-122167 GCA_009831015.1 Picea engelmannii
AAGAGGTCGTGTGGCAACTAACTAAATATTTAATGGAGGTTGTGTTGATGTTTGGACAACATTGGGAAGACATTATTCTAGATATATATATATATATATATATATATATATATATATATATGACATGATATTTATAATACAAGGTATAAATATATATAATAAATAAGTAGTTATTTATTATCGAAAAGACACATCCTTTCATGTATGGTCACCATATGTTCTCTATATATGGAACACTCATCATTGTAATAATACATCGATCATATATCATATCATATTATCTCATATAGAAAAATCAACATGGTATCAGAGTAGGATTGGGATTGACTCCCTCACAAGAGGGCTCAGGAGTGTGTTTGTCCATGACTTCTATAGAGAGCGGAATTGTAGTAGAATTCTATATGAATGATGACTGCTACTCGAATCACATGTCGGGAGGTATGATTCAATGGAATAGTGGGCGTTCTTGTACTATTGAGAGAGTTACAATTAAAGAAACTCAATGCAGGCGGGTTCATAGTCTAATCTTTTGTTGAAAGAGACAGTCCAACGTGGAAGATCCATAACCGTCGTGTGGGAGGAGTTGCATGGAAACGTGTGGCCATGAAAGTAATATGCAATCGTGGTCTTCTGCGGAGGTGAATCGGTATTCACCACTCGATTTTCACACGAAAAAAAAGAGAATTTGGAGGTCGAGGATGTTTCAAGAGCCCATAACCTTGATTATATGCACTCCCCTACATAGGAAGTGTGCACCAAGCCTCGCCAGTAGCACTCGACCACCATGTTTGTATGGGTTTCCATGTGGACCAAAAACTCGGCTATTGCATTTGGGAATAACACCTGCAACCTATTCCTTATGTACAATACCAACGAGGATCGATTGGTGGAGAAATAGACACCTCACTCAATGATTGGTTCAACGTCATATTTACACTGAAGAAATCCCAATTGTTATCGAGAGAGTGGATCGTGATAGTTCCTCTTTCACAAAGGGCGAAGAAAAGGCTCGAATTACACCGTTGTCCTTTGGTATTTACTTTTTCTTGGGGACCCTCCCTTCATGGTCACAACCTTGAAGGATTTACCTTTCCTTCGCAATGGACCGAGTTTAAAATAGGTGTTGAAAGGAAGGATGTCACTAAGAACACCTTTCTTACTTACAAGTCTTCCTAGGATATTGTTGCAACAAAGCTAGCTCCAACACATGTTATTAGGATAGGTTTTGCTCTTAAATTTTATGTATTTTACTATGATATTGTAAATACGTGAGATAGGGCCTGTAACCTTGCAAAATAAGAAGTTGATGAGAGCAATGGAATCGGTGATAGGTTCATTCATTAAAGACCTGATTCAACTAAAAAATGAGAAAGAAGAGAACAAGGTCACCAATTTAATAATAGATGTCACGTTATTTTTCATGCTTGATCATGCTCTTTTGTCTCTGCGATGATGTTGTAATATCCTCTCTATGGTTAGCACTTATTGCTACATATGATTTCTGGGATAGACAAATACTTTTAGAACAACAACCTGATTTATACTTTGGTTGTCGTATCCCTGGAAAATGATAAAGAAGTCTGGATGTGGACACGGACATATGTGAATGGAGGCTTCAGTACAACATAGGTAGAGTACATAGCAGCTAGTGTGGCAGTTCACGAAGCAGTATGGCTTCAAAAGCTCCTTGCATATTTATTTTGTTAGATTCTTGAGCCTATGTTGATTCACTGTGACAATCAAATTTGCATGACACTATTGAAAAATCTAGTTTCTCATGACAATAGTGACTGTAGTAGACATTGGGCAGCAAGATAACTAGTAGCAAGGGTCATTATCCCTGATACGGGACCCCTTATTTATTTGAAGGACCATTTTCCTTGGTACGAGAGACCAAAAGATGTCTTATTGTATTTGAGCCACTTTCCCTGGTACATGTGCTCAATAATGTTATGCATGTCATCAATATCGCCAGTGTGCAAGCAATGAAATAAAAAAGGAGATCAGTCCCCTTAATCTTCTCTCTTTCTAGAGTAGTCTCTAGAAGGGGGACCTAGTTAGTGGACAGTGAGATCACATGGAAGGTAGCGTGATCTATTTTGAATTATGGATCAGAGGGAGTCCAGACTCAAGGGGAGTCATCTAACTCATGCAAAGAATCAAACATGTTCAGAAATACCTTCCAACATGATGTCACTGATTGAAATCATCAGAAATGATTCTCAGAGACAGGAAATCTCTATGAGAAATGTACCTCCTAGGATGGGACCATGCCGAATAGAAGAGACATTTCCAGTGACCATGAATGCAAGATATGGTGATGGTCCCTGTGATGGAGGAAGATACAATATGAAACTCTGAGAGAGTATTTGTCGTAGTCCCAGTACATGAGTCGATCCATGAGATATTGAGGGAGCAGGCATGGAAACATTTCTAGTGTATATAGAGGCACTCCCAGAGAGAGAGGAGATACTACATCTAGAGGGAGAAGAGATTAAGTTATCTCCATAGAAGGAGGAAGAGCTACCTTCTATGTCATAGGGAGCATAGATAGAGGAGGATTCACCTCCAGCTCCAGAGGTAGAAGTTATTGAGCCACTCTGAGTTCCAAATAGAAAAAATACAAAGGAAGAAATTGTAGAGAGAGAGTGGAGGAGACAATTCCACAGAGAGAAGCCCAAGAGGAGGGCAGTTGTTGACAGAGTAGAGAAGCTACTATCAGTATCAATGTTTAGAAGTTATAGAGTCCCATAGGAAGAAGTTGAAGAATCCTATAGGGAGTAGCTTCAGAGAGAGTGGAGGACCTACTCTCAAGAAGAGAGACAGATAGTGTTTTGTAGTAAGCACCCTGAGCCATCTCGTGATTGAGGAGATTGAGTTGCAACATAGAAGGTGTACCAGTGTCGTGCAATTGGATATGTCTTGGGAGATGAAGAGAGGTTGCAGAGATATACAGTTCTGACCAAGAAAAGAGTGCATTTGACAAAAAGGGCACTAGAGGGTGATGCTTCATCTCGAGATCAGTCAAGATTCATGGAAGCACACTTATATAACACTCAGTACTACATAATCAAAATATATTGCATCTAGTGATGTGATTCATTGAAGAAATGAGTATTTAGAGGCTTCTCATATGATTTCATACAAGAAATGGTGTAGATGAAGAAACCAGGTTTCAACACACAAATGAGCACATTGCTGACAATCAGGGCATCTGACAAATGTGTACCATCATCTAGTTGGCCAGTTGGTGAACCACTTTGTTGATGAAAATGTATTTCCTCATTAAAAGGGAATGTTGATATGATTACATCATGAGACATTCTCCTCTGAGGGTCCTGTGTGGACTAGTAGGGGGGATGTAGACTTCATCCTGACATGCCTCAGATGGTAAGATGAGGGAACCAAGACATTGGTTTCATGAGGAAACCTTTATATCTCTTGTGAGACATTGGTTCCATGAGGGAACCTCGATATGTCTTAGACATTGGTTTCATGAGGGAACCTCAATATGTCAAGTATGGTCCAAGATGACTTAGCATTATCAGCCCCAAGGGACTGGCCACCCCTTGTAGAATGAGCTAGCTCAAGTCTTGTGTATATCAACTACATATGTGATATGGTGTAGAGGAAGGTAGTACTGGTGCATTACCTTCCTACATATGAAAAAATTGTTGATTTTCTTACCAAAACCCCTTACCAAGACAAAGTTCATGTACTTCTATGATAGAATTTGTGTGGAAGAGAATGCCTCCCTCGCTGAGAGGGAGTGTTAATGTTTGCAACTTCCTAAGACATTATCCAAATCGTACTCCTCTATGACTGAGTTGATTTGATCTGTGAGAACACTTATCTGAGAGGCATAAGTGGATTTGGGATTATTGCCCAACATCTCTTGTGGAAAGCACATGAGGACACATCCCTTGTGGAGAGAACATGAGGACATGTTAAGTGAGTTGACCTTGACGTCACACACTATGGTGAGTTGACCCTAGTGTTTCTAGAGGGAGTAGCCTCTAGAAGTCCACATGGGAGTGTCATGTGTGACCGACCTTTTGCTACTACTGTGGTTTTGTACCACTGGTAGAGACTATGTGTCTCTGGATAGTAGTTGTGTCTCTGGATAGTAGTTGTGTACTACTACAATGGTTGTGTGTCACTGGAATTGACTATGTGTCAATGGACATTAGTTGTGTGCTACTAGGAGTGGTTGTGTACCACTGGACAATAGTTGTGTACTATTATGGATCAGCATGGTCGTGTTCTATTGGATGGCATTGTAGTAGTTGTATGTTGCTAGTTGATTGTCATGGAGACTATGAGATCACTTGGAGCATTTGTATGCTTCTTGATCATAGAGACAGTGACGAATGATTCGATCCATTGATGACATGGTAGTAGTTGTATGCTACTAGTTGATATTAGAGTAGTTAGTGGACTACTAGATGAATACATCATAGAAAGATGTGTTATTTGTATTAATGTTTCTTTCTTTTCTTTTATTTTCTTAAATAGTTCGGAAATTTATGTAGCTTACACCTTATTTTTCATCCTTAGAACCCTATATGTATTGGTGAATTTCACTATTTAAGATGGAAATAATTTCTTGGAAAATCTTTCTTGTTTCCCCAAATTTGTGCATTAAATAAGGGTGAATTGATTCATTTTTAGTAGTTTTTATATGCAATTAACTTTCATATTAGTAAGCTACATTCATTTTATATTTACTCCTTGTTTAGACTTGGAAAAATGTTTTAAGGGATGAAACTTATTGTTGTAATTATCTTGTTTATGGGTCAATTCCTTTAACTTTAAAGACAAGTTTCATAGCAACAATTGATTAAATTTCAAATCTAGAGTTTGTGGGAGTTAGATGCACATACATACACTTTAATAAACCCCCCAAAATTTTCCTAAATGAACTCCTAACTATATATATATATATATAATTCAAAGTTAGCTTTAATTGAGTAGTAATATAGGTAACCTTATATTTAGTTTTTTCTTTCCTTAGAGAATCTAATTGATACTAGGGAATCCTCTGTTATGTTGGGATGTATTTCAAGCTAAAATGACAGAAGTAGTTATCTAGGTGATAGTGAAAACACCTCGTAGTTACACTCAATCTTTGTACCTTGTTAAGGCCTTGCACTAGGGGGTGTAGGTTTGTGTGATAACATTTTAGCATTGTTGTGAGGGATACAGTTAATTTCCTAGAAGACATTTTTAGATTATCTATATTCTTTAATGAGGGTGTTTATTTTAAGATCATATTTTCATCTTGGAAACTCTATTGGAAGAAGGAAGTCCTTGGTCTTTCTGGTTTTTTTAATACCTTGTGCTTCTATGGTGAAGTAAGAAACATTGTGAAGGAATTAAAGATTCACCTAGGAAACTCCACATTCTTTTTATGATGTATTATATTGTATTTTCATATTTCATATCAATTTGTATATGTAAATGAAATAAAATGGCACCATGATAATTTCAAGAAATATTTCCTACAATTGATATTGAGAAGATTCCTAGGTACCCAAATGATTGTTCTACAAAATGGTCGAAGCAACTTCCAAGGTTTGATGGTAATACTCTTTTTACTATTCAACTCATCACATCATTCTTGAAATATGTTTTAAATCTCAATGTAATACATGAGGATGTCTTGATAAAGCTATTTGTATATTCCTTGGAAGGAAATCTAAAGAGTTGGATCAAGCATTGTCGTAGCCCGAGGAAAATATATTCTTTTGTAGTTTGGATTCAAGTATTCCACAAACGTTGGGGTCCTAATTATAACTAGGAGGAGTATGAAAGGATGTTTAAATATTTTGTAGCATACCTACATGGAGATGAAGAGGAACTTCATGATCATAGAGAGGATCAAGCACCTGAAGAGAATATTCATGAAGAGTTTCATCATGTCCATGTGGTAGAGAAAGAGCCACCTCTTGACTCCATTGAAGATGAAATGCATGAGGATTTGATGAAGAATTTAAAGATCAATCACCTCAAGACTCCACTGAATACCAAGATCTTGAATAATACCCTATTGGTGAAAGCACTCAAGCCTCCATGCCATAATTTCATGAACACAAGGGTTTGGTAATCCATGATCTTCCTCATTTTTTTTGAATTCAATGATGCATTTATTAAAGACTTGAAGAAAGATATTTTTGAATATGAACCCTTGAAGAAAGATAAATGTTCAGATTTATTTGCTTCTCCATTTAATGAATATAGGGGAATCCAAGGATATGCTTTTATAGATATTCATTTTATAATCTTGGCCATAGCTTGAATATTGATTATTTGAGATTCTTAGGAGATCCTATATATGATACTTCTAATGAATAAAATGTAGATTTTGAAGACCTTGGAAGGCCTAATGTAATGGAGGAAAATTCAGAAATATTTCATGATAATTTCCAGCCAAATATGTACACTAATGATGCAGATTTTGGACCACATGAGGAAGATATTGTTATAGATTTGTTTCAACCATCTAGGGCTGATTTATTGTACTTTTCTCATGGAAATTTCCAACCATGTTCTATGGGTTATAATGCATATCATTTTCGTCTTTTGGGGTTGTTTTATGAGGGTGGAAATTCAGAAACTTTCACCCATCATTCAGATCTTGGATAATATTCATGTGTAAAATTAGTATTAGAGAACTCTTTTGGGGATATAATTTACAAAGGGCAACAAGTATTTTGTAGGAAAATTTTCCAGCCATGTCTTTCCTCATCTCTTTCTCAATTTTTCATTGAAAATCCATCTAGGAAGTATGATTTTGGTGTCGAAATATCTATGGGGAATTTTTTTTTCAATTTATGGATTGTTGTAAGAATTTTGAGCCACATATAGAGAAGAAATGAGCCTAGAATTGGGAGAATTTATTTTTCTCAAATTTGAATTTACATCTCATGTTTCTTCTACATCTTTGTTGGGCAACCATGATGTATTTTGTAGATTTATTATGAAGGCATATCAAGCCTTGAAAAGTGATATTGTACATGAAATCCAACGAGGCCATGTATTGGAGCATTTGTATCAACCTTATTTGATGCACCTACCCACACACATGAAAAGAATATAACACCTACCCAATATTCTCCCACTTGTTATTTTCTTTGCATACAGGGGGTCACATGATTACATAGTCAAAAATTTAGGGTAGTAATGCCCATTGTCTCTCTACACCAAGATAATTTCTCAGTGCTCGCAGAATTTGTCAATGAATCTACAACATTCTTCAAAGTGTCAACCTTCTCCAGCAACACCTTCTTCTCTTCAACCATGTTTCCCACAAAGTGATAATGGGAATTAATATGTTTTTTATTTTAATGATAAGTTGGGTTCTTTGAAAGGAATATTGCACTCTAATTGTTGCAATATAATATTATTGCTTGTTGTACCAACCCAATACTTGAACACAATCTATGTAACTATACCGCTTCCCAACTCACATGTGTGGCTACCATGTATTTAGATTTTGTAGTTCGGAGGGCCACTACAACCTATATTTTTCTCATCCAAAGGAATACTCCTCCAAATAGGTTAAACACATACCCACTTGTACATATTTTGCGATCCAAATCTCCAACATAGTCTGCATCAACAAACCGATGTATGTCCAACACTTTGTCCAATTGTGGTCTTACTTGGTAGCACAATCCATAGCTAGAAGTACCACAAAAATACCCAAAAACCTTATTTATTGTTTTCCAATTCTCCTTCCCTGGTTTTGACATATACCCGCTTAAAACTCTCGCTGCATGTGCAATGTCCAATCTAGTACAAACTATTGCATACATCAAACTACCAACTTCACTAGAATACGAAACATGTGACATGTCCTCTTTCTCTTTTTGTGTTTTGGGACATTTATCTAAAGATAACTTTACTGTAACGTCCCCGGCCATCAACCCACTTGCCAAGCAATGCTACTACGTAGAAACATTCTCATACTTATGTAGTGTGCATTTAAATGAAGTTAAATGGCTTAACAGAGTAAACATATAATTACTACTAACATACAAAATTAATAGGAGCAACAGTAAACATCATTGCAACATAATACATGATAATATTGCAAGCATCACAAACATGCATTTTAATTGAAAATAAACACATGCATATACTTATCTTTGAAACTATAGTAACTCCACCAACCATGTGCATACCTTCCATGAACCTCCTAGCCTTATACCTCACTTCTCATCACACTCAATAGTGGGTCACCCCTAGCTGGGACTAAGCTCCACCCAAGGCAAGGTAATCCTAGACTAGGCTAAGGTTATAGGAAAACTGCACAGAGAAACCAAAAGGATTCTCCCCAAGAGACTTCTTACACCCATTACTCATAGACTCTCATTCCCAATATGCTTGTTCCACCCGGGAGTATACACCTTCACAAGCACAGTCCATCAGTGCGTCACCTCCCTCTTTGGGCCTCGACAACAGGCCAAATCAGGTAGTCTCAGAGATATATAGCTTGTGATGGATTCTCTCTGGGAGAAAACCCACTTCCCAGCAAAATCCCTCACTTCGAGAGAGTTTTTCAGAGGCTTGACAACCTGCCTCTTCTACCACGGGCCTGACAACCCAGTTCTTCCACTAGTTTCCAATTCAATTCCTGTAAGTTCAGGATGAAAACAATGACAACATGTTGGGTTAACTCATAGGTGACAGCCGCAACAGAAAAACGGTTTATGGAAATAGGAAATGGAAACAACTCACTAAAACACGGCACGGTTCAGGTAACACCTATTTACAAGATGCGTGATAAGAAATTCACGTAGAGGTCAAACACAGACTCGATGGTTTAGACATAGATGTAACGACTTCACAAGAAAACATCACAGGCTACGAGTTTCAAAGCTGCGTGAAGCTTACAGAACTGAGACACAGAGATCCCTCCATTCAGACAGTAGTCGGCGGAATGGGGAATGAACCCCCTCCATGACTTGATCCTTGGGTTAAATTGCATGTGTCAAGGTCAACACATGTCGCCCATGAGGTTGTATGCGCTCCATCAACATGCATTCCCTTTTGCTCATGTTTCCTACATTTCACATAGCTTTTGGAATAATGATAAATTATTATTCCTAAGGACTTAAGCCCCTAAGATTAGCCCCTAGGTTCAACACTTAGCCTCTCTTTCCAACCTTTCAGCCCCTTTTGCGTTACCCATCTTGTGGAAGATTAGTCCCCCATCACTCTTTCTTCATGGTCAGTCTGCACGCAACGATGTTTATATTTTTATTAATGTTCTGCATATTACATATACAAAAATAGGCCTTTGGCCTTTAACACTTAGGCTCTCCAACCTAATAAACATATAATCCTACCAGCTTATCAATACTCAACTCACCAATCTACAATACATGATTTACAATTCATAAACATGATTACAATTCATAATATAACTGGGGCACTACCGGGGGATATTACAATCTCGTCCCCTTATTTTTTCACTATCCTCAGTGCAACTCTTTACACAATATCAACAAGATTTTCAAAATTTTCAAAAATATGTGGTTATTCTGCCCGCATAGCATCCTCATGCTCCCATATCGCATCCTCTGGACCGTACCAGATCCACTAGACCTTTACAAGCCCTATGGCTCGATTCCTGAGCTTTTTGTTTTTCCGGTCATATATGCACATAGGATGCACTTCCAAGACACCTTCTTGTTCCACCTGAATCACATTCCAATCAATTAGATGATTAGCATCGGGTATATATTTCTTAAGCAATGAAACATGAAACAGATTATGTATAGTCATGGATGCAGGTAATGCAAGCATATATGCAACTGGCCCAATCTTTTCTAGGATTTCAAATGGCCCACAAAATATGGCTGCCAACTTGGCGTAGTTTCCCAACTTCAGGGAAATTTTGTTAGCTTTTACTTTTAGAAAAACAGGATCACCCACTTTAAATTCTTTGTGGATTCTATTCTTATCAGCATAATTTTTTTCCTGTCTTGGGCAGCCTTTAAATTCTTCTTAATTTTTAGCATTTGTTCTTCCATTTCCTTGAGCAACTTTGGCCCAACTACTACCCTATCAACTGGATTATCCCAACTTACTGGAGTATTGCACTTTCTTCCATAAAGTGTTTAAAATGGGCTCATCTTCAATGATGCTTGATACCCATTGTTTTAGGCAAATTCTACCAAATGCAATTAGTCTTCCCATTTCGATGGTTTGTCCATCACATACATCCTCAATATGTCTTCTATTACTCTATTCACCCTCTATGTCTGTCCATAGGACTCGGGATGATAAGCAACGCTAAAGTTCATCTTCGTTCTGAATCCTTTGAACAACCCCTTCCATAAATTTGAGGTACATTTTGGGTCTCTGTCAGACACAATTGTCTTAGGGATTCCGTGCAATCATGTTATTTCCTTCTTAAATATGTCGGCAACATATGCTACCTTGTGAGTAGTCTTTAATGGAATGAAATGGGCAACTTTCGTAAGATTGTCCACCACCACCATAATTGAATCATGTTGCTTGCCTATTCTGGGAAATCCTGTGATGAAGTCCATTGTCACCACTTCCCACTTCCACTCAGGAATAGGTAAAGGTTGCAGCAACCCTACTGGGTGCCTATGCTCTACTTTAACCTTCTGGCACTCCATACATCTGGCGATGTATCCAGCAATATATGTCTTCATACCTGACCAAAAGTAATGGCTCTTGACTGCTGCCATGGTCTTCTGATATCCAGGGTGCCCTGCATAAGGCACATTATGCATTTCATGGAAAATCATACGTTTCAAGTCCTGGACATTAGGTACATACAAAAAAAAATTATACATAAGTGTTCCATCTATTTCCAATTTATAATTTTCCACTTTCTATGGCATCTCACCTTGTTGTGGCTTTGTTACCAGCTCCATGTACTACAAATCTGCATTTGCAGCTTCCAAAATTCTTCCCTTTATATCAGTTCGGTATGTGCTAATGGATGTAGCATGTAATTCGTGTACTCTCCTGCTGAGTGCATCAACCACTTTATTCTCCTTCCCTTTGATATGCTTGATATCAAAATCGTACTCACACAAAAACTCCAGCTACCTACTTTTCCTATCATTCAAGGTTGGTTGATCAAACAGATACTTCAGACCGTTATGGTGTTTTCTCAGTTTGAACCTCCTTCCCATGAGTTAATGCCTCCACTTCTTTAGAGAGTGTACTATGGCTGCCAACTCCAAATCATGAGTGGCATAGTTCCTTTCATGCTCTTTTAACTTTCTAGATTCATAACAAATTACTAACCCATTCTGATTGAGGACTCCTCCTAGTCCTTCTTTGCACGCATCAGTGCACACCACAAAATATTCGTTTGGATATTCAATCCTCAATATTGGAGCACTAGTTAACATTTGCTTCAATTGCTAAAATCTTTTCTCACAATCCTCTGTCCACTGAAACTTCTTCTCCTTCCTTTGCAAGGAAGTGATAGGGTGAGCTATCCTCAAGAACCCTGCAATAAACCTTCTTTAATAACCAATTAATCCCATGAAGGATCTAAATTTTGTCATGTTATTTGGCAATGACCATCCTCTATTGGCCTTAATCTTCATAGGATCTACAACTATCCCATCCTTCAAGATAATATGTCCCAAGTAATGGATTTTCTCCTGATAAAACAAGCACTTGCTCAACTTGGCATACAGTTGGTTCTCTCTTAGCACCTGCAACACCATCCTCGTATTTTTCTCATGCTCTTCCTCCAACTTGGAATACACCATAATGTCATCCAGGAAGACTATGACAAACTTGTCTAGATAGTCCCTGAATACACCATTCATCAGACACATAAAAACAACGGGTGCATTTGACAACCCAAACGGCACCACTGTGAACTCGTAATGACCATACCTTGTTCTAAAGTTGGTCTTGCTAATGTATTCATCCTTTATTCTTACCTGGTGATATCTCGACCTGAGTTCTATCTTCAAAAATATCTTTGCATCCTTCAACTGATCGAAGAGGTCATCAATCCTCGGAAAAGGATACTTGTTCTTTACAGTCACTTTGTTCAATTGTCTGAAGTCGATACACAATATCAATGTCCCATCCTTCTTCTTCACGAATAGGACCGGGGCTCCCCAAGGTGAGACACTTGGGCGTATGTACCTCTTTTTCTGAAGCTCTTCAAGTTGCAATTGAAACTCTTTCAGTTCTGGCATACTCATTTTGTAAAGATCTTTCGACACCAGAGTTGCTCCAGGCATCAAGTTTACAAAGAAGTCAATATCTCTCTTTGGGGGTAATCCTGGTACCTCCTGGAATACATCTCCAAACTCCTTTAGCACCACATGATCTCCAATACTTGACACCTTATCCTTAGGTGTTTCCTCCACATGAGCTCCAAATAATTGACAACCTTTTCTATAGCACTTCTTCAGCTGCATTGCTGAGATTTCTATAATAGAAACAACTTTGGGAATTCCTTGGAATGTTTTCTGATTCCCTTCCTCATCTAGACAAGTGAATTCCTTGTTACGATAGTCCAATATGGCATGTTTATGGTCCAACCAATCCATCCCAATTAGATAGTCATAAGAGCCTAAAGGTAGAACATTAAATTCAACCTTTGTGCTCATTCCCTTCATATCCACTGGACAAGACTTAACTAACTCAGTGACTTTTCTCTTGGTTCCTATAGCTAGCTGCACTAACCAAGACTTTTCATGTTTTCTTCTCGAAAAATGCAAACTTTCCACCACTCTAGGATCTACATAACTATGGCTATCCCTTGAATCAATTAAAATAGTAAATGGTTGGTTGTTGATCATACCTTCTACTTTAATCATGTGTGACTAAAATTCATCTTACTTGTTGTCTAGGTCTGCATAGATCCTCGACATTCTACTGCCCATGTCCTCCATCGTTTCATCTTGTTGAACATTATGGATAGCTCTCACTTTTCCATTTTTGTGGGGACAATCTCTGTACTTATGGTTTCCATGACAGCCCCAACACTGGATGGGCATCTGTATTGGACTGTGTTCCCCTACTTCAACCATTCTCGGCTCTCTAAAGGATGGATGTCCTTGAGGAATATTCTGAAAAAGGGAGTTTTGTTTCCCTTCTGCCTATGTTCTTTCTTGAACTTCCTTTGGTCATCCCAAGCCTTTTGAAAGGTAGGATTTTCTCTTTGCTGCTCATATAAGCATTTCACTCTTCTTATCACTTCTTCCATGGTCTTAGGGTCATCATACTGGATCTTGTCACCGATGGAAGGTGGCATTCCACTTAGATACCTTTGAATATTGACATTTTCTTCTTTAATGAACGGAACATACTTCAGTAATTCCAAAAACCTACGTTCATACTCATCCATGGTCATGCTGCCTAGCTTGAATTCAAAGAACTCCTTCATCTTTCTGTCATAATATCTCTTAGTCAAATACTTCTTCTCAAAATACTTCTTGAATTCTTTCCAAGTGATATCTTTCTCTCTAATGTGTTGCACCTGCACAAGTTGATCCCACCACATGGATGCTTTTCCTTTCAGTTGATACATCAGAATTCTTCCTTCCGCATGAGAGGAATAATTTTTTAGTTGGAAGTATTTCTTCATACCAAGAAACCATGTTTGAACATCTTCCTCCTTCTGATGTTCTCCATCAAACGTAGGAGGCTTAATCTTGTTCATCTCTCCCTTCAATTCATCCACTCCAGATATCCTGTGCTTTCTGGTAGGAGAAGGGCTTGAACTACTGTGTGTCTTTCTCTTGGAGAGACCTTGGAAGTGATGATGTTGTATACCCACACTCCTTGACCTTCTTACCTCATAATTATGGTGAATCCCTATTTTGCTCGAGTCACTCTCCTTATCCAACTTCTTTTCTATTCTCTTCAAACTCTTTAACAACTTTATGTTGAATTCTCCTTGTTTTTCCTGAGATATTTTGAGCTTTCTGCTATATGCTCGGCGAGTTTGGGCATCTTTTTGAAATCCTTCAATGATATTCCTTATGTTTCCTTCCTTATCTATCTCTTCTCCATGGCCATTGGAGTTCAATCCTTCAACTCCAAAATGAACATCCATCCCTTTAGCTTCATTCTCTGAACTGGAAGCATTATGTGCTTTCCCCATTTATTTTCCCTCTGTGGCAACTCTAAACCATTCTGGAACTCATTAAACTTCTGCAAACACAACGTGTAGACAATCATAATTTTTCAGGACATTATTCCTTAACAAAGCCCACAACATTCATAAACAACTTGATTCAAGAAATTGTTCAGTTTCCATGAATTTTCCGAGCTCTTTTCGGCTCTATAGTACACTCAGGCCTTAGCCCTTTTCTCTTCAATTTCCAAACCCACGTGACCATGGTTCGTGACCAAGAATTAGATTTTAAGGTTCTCTAATTAGAAATTCAGGGTTTCGAGTTTCAGCGTTTTGGGATTTCGGTCTTGGAGACTCTCACACTTGCTTCCCTCTCCAACTCCCAACTTCTGAACTTCTGACCTTTCTAGCCATCGGGCCCATGGCATAGCTTTCACCAACTATGGTGGTGACACGTGGTGTACTTAAGAAGGTCCACATTACCTCAGGTGACGCCATCTGGCCCCACTGCATCTACTTTTCCTTCGGGGACCACTAACATGTGGCACACATCCCATGGGTCCACATCCATTCAAGTGACATCAACCTAACCCACTAATTCATATCTTCGGTATTTCGCGATTTCGAGCTTCGGGAGTTTGTGCATCAACACATCCCACTTCTCCCGATAGCCAAACTCCGGAAATTACTCTCTACTCTTCTACTCGATCCAACATTCGAGATCATTTTCCCATATCTATGGTGTAGATCTTCTTGGGACTTCGGATTTTTGGGATTCGTGGGTTTGTGTCGCAGCGCACCCTGCTTTTCCCGACAATCGAACTCCCAAAAGGCTTCTCGAATATCCTCCCAGCACCTTCTCCGAATCTAACGGTCATAAAGGTTTTTTTTTTCCTTCTTTTCAAACAGATCCTATGGCTCCAACACCCCAAGCGTTGATTTCTCTCTCTTTGTGGTCAGATACCACACTAGTTGCAGTTTTATTCTATCACTACTTCTCCTGAGCTTCGTACATGACCAAGTAACCCGTTGGCACTCAGAAACATTCTAAGGTTCGAAATTAGTCCTCTAGACCCAATTTCCTCTCGAAACATTGGGTCCAAAGACCACTTATCTGGCCCATCTAGGCTCAGCGTTAAAAGCTTGGGCTCTGATACCATATTGTAATGTCCCCAGCCATCAACCCACTTGTCGGGCAAGGCTACTACGCGGAAACATTCTCATACTTATGTATTATGCATTTAAATGAAGTTAAATGGCTTAACAGAGTAAACGTATAATTATTGCTAACATACAAAATTAATAGGAGCAATAGTAAACATCATCGCAACGAATACATGATAATATTGCAAGAATTACAGAAATGCATTTTAATTGAAAATAAACACATGCATATACTTATCTTTGAAACTGTAGTAACTCCACAAACCACATGCAAACCTTCCATGAACCTCCTAGCCTTAGACCTCATTGCTCATCACGCTCAACAGTGGGTCACCCCCGAGCTGGGACTAAGATCCACCCAAGGCAAGGGAATCCTAGACTAGGTTGAGGTTACAAGAAAATTGCATAGAGCAACCAGAAAGATTCTCTCGAGGAGTCTTCTTACGCCCACTACTCATGTAATCTCATTCCCCACATGCTTGTTCCACCCAGGAGTATACACCTTCACAAGAACATTCCATCAGTGCTTCACCTCCATCTCTGGGCCTCAGTAACAGGCTGGATCAGGAAGTCTCAGAGCTTCGTAGCTGGTGTTGGACTCTCTCTGGGAGAAAAACCACTTCCGAGCAGACTCCCTCACCTGGACAGAATTTCTCGTAGGCCTAAAAACCTGCCTCTTCTACCATGGGCCTGACAACCCGGTTCTTCCACCATTTTCCAATTCAATTCCTACAAGTTCAGGATGACATCAACGACAACAACTTGGGTTAACTCATAGGTGACAGTCGCAATAGGAAAATGGGGTGTGGAAACAGGAAACAAAAACAACTCACTAAAACACATCATGGTTAAGGTAACACCCATTTACAAGATGCGTAAAAAGAAATTCACGCAAAGGTCAAACACAGACTCGACGGTTCAGACAGAGGTGTAGCGACTTCATAAGAAAACATCACAGGCTTCGGGTTTCAGAGCTGCGTGAGGCTTACATAACTCAGACATAGAGATCCCTCCGTTCATATAGTGATCGACAGAATGAGGAATGAACCCCCTCCATGGCTCAATCCTTGGGTTAATTTGCATGTGCCAGGTCCAACACATGTCACCCATGAGGCTGCATGTGCTCCATCAACATGCATTCTCTTTTGCTTACATTTCCCTTTTCTGAGAACTTAGGATCAAATCCTACATTTCACATAGCTTTTGCAATAATAATAAATTATTATTCATAAGGACTTAAGCCCCTAAGCTTAGCCCCTAGGCTAAACACTTAGCCTCTCTTTCCAACCTTTCAACCCCTTTTCACTTACCCATCTTGTGGAAGCTTAATCCCCCATCACTCTTTCTTCGTGGTTAGTTGGCACGCAATGATGTTTATATTTTTATTAATGTTTTGCATATTACATATACAAAAGCAAGCCCCTAGCCTTTAACACTTAGGCTCTCCATCCTAATAAACATGTAATCCTACCAACTTATCAATACTCGGCTCACCACCCTACAATACATGATTTACAATTCATAAACATGATTACAATTCATAATATAATTGGGGCACTACCGAGGGATATTACATTTACACCTACAACAATAAGAACCTTCGCCAATTTACTTTCCTACATATTGAACCTCTGTAATATCATATCAACACATTTTCTCCGATTCAAATAATTTTTCTTGTTTACATGATCTCTTTTAATATTCATTCCTAGAATGAAGATAACAACATTGAGATCCTTCATGTCAAATTTGGAGGATAGTTGTGATTTCACCTCCTTGAACATAGATGTTATTTCCTACCAACAACATGTCATCGACATACAAAACTACATAAATGAAGTGATTACAAACTTTCTTGGAATATACATAGTGATCAACCTTTCTTCTTACAAATCCCAATCCAAGGATGTGCGTGTCGAAAATTGGGTACCACATCGTAAGTGATTTATTTAGACCTTAAAGTGACTTCTTTATCTTACAAACCAATTCTTTTTTTCCCTTCACTACAAATCCTTCTAGTTTCTTCATGTAGATTTCTTCCTCCAGATCCCCATTTAGGAATGTTGTCTTCAAATCCATTTGTTCTACTTCAAAATCAAAAGAAACAACAACAAATAAAATAAATTTAATGGAAGTTAACTTGGAAACAAGAGAAAAAATTTCACCAAAGTCAATTCCCTCTACTTGGGAATAACTTTTTTCTACTAAGCGAGCTTTGTATTTCTCCACTTTACCTTATACATTCAACTTCTTATTAAACACCCATTTGTTTTCATGTCCTTTCTTCCAGTTGGAAACTCAACTAGATCACATCCCTCATTTTTATCCAAGGCGTCCATCCCTTCAACCATAGCCTTATTCCAAAGTTTAATATCCTCTTAATTCACTACTTCCCTGATAGTTCTAGGATCATCATGAGTAATAGAAAAATAAAAATTAACACGAAAATTAGGTGGACTACATATTTCTAGTTGCCTTCTTTCCCTCATTAATCTCCTCAATAATGGAGTATGTGGTTATTCTTCTTATGATTCATCTTCCTTCGTTGATTCATATTTTGCATCATCCAACTCAAACTCTATTTTCTCAGGTTCTTCTTTCCTTAGTAGGAATTTCTATTTAGGAACATCTTTAACCTCTCTAAAACCAACATCCCGAATATAAACAATCTTCTTAGTTTCTCGGTTCCAAATATTATAAACTTTCATACCATATTTATAACCAATAAATATACAATTTTCAACTTTATTATCCAACTTACTCCTATTTTCCTTTGGAACATGTACAAAAGCATCAAAACTAAACACTCTGAGATGTTGAAGAGAGGGTTTCTTACCATTCCATACCTCATGCATATTTTTTTCCACCAATGTTGATAAGGGTGATATATTTACCACGTAACATGTAGTACCCACTACCTTTGCCTAGAATTCTTGCCCTAACCTGACACCACAGAGCATGATCCTTTCTTTTTCCATCAACGTATTATTCATATTTTCTACAACCCCATTGTATTGAGGTGTGTATGGAGCAGTCTTCTTTCTTTCTTTCTATACCACACTTTTTACATAACTCTTCAAATTCATTCCCACGAAATTCTCCACCATTATCTTTCCTCAAAACGTTTATTTTATTCTCTATCTTATTTTCTACTAGAGCCTTAAATGCTTTAAATTTATTAAATACCTCGTATTTCTTCCTAAGAATATAAATCCATGTTTTCATTGAGAAATCATCTATGAATGAAACCTAATACAGAGATTTGGCTATTGATTTTCCAATAATCTAGGCTCAAGCATGAAGTTCATTCCAATTTTAGAATTTTACTTGAACCATAAACATTTGCAATTTCACCACTAACAATTTGTTGCAACAACCAAGATCACAAGAAGAAAACACCATGCACAAGTACACATGAAGTATCCTGGGAATCCCTTCTCTACAAGGGAAGAAAACCCAGCCAATCCTTTGCTATATTCTTCAAGAGAAAGACCTCCCACACCATAAACCTAGCACACAAAAGGGTGCTCACAAAACCCTAGAAGACTAGCGCCCAAGAGAGGTGCACACTTTTCTCAAGAACAAGTACTTGCTGAAATTTCCAAACTCTCACTTGTGTTATGATTCCTCAATGGGGAATTTTCCTTTATTTATATTAGACTGAACTTGTCAAAAGTAGTGTCTATTGGCACAATAGGGCCGACCTCAATAACTCATAATATAATTAATAATTACCAAATTAATTATCTTTTGCATTAATTATCTTTCACTTTATGGTGGGGTCGACCTGTACCCTTTACATCACAAATAGGGTTTCAGGTAAGTCTGATTCTTGTACAATATAACAAGGGATATCATACACCCACTATTGTTCAACCACTAGGGGCACATCCATCTGTTCTCAACCACAGGTTTGCCCACATATATATCTCACTATGTCTCACAGGAGAACCACACTCACTAGTGCTCAGCCACTAGGATCACGTTCACCTGTGCTCATCCACATGAATGTCCAACTCAGTAGATCTCTTTCTCACTGCGTCTCACAGGAGAATCATATAGAGTATCACATCATCTGAAATATTTTCACAGAGGAGGACAATACATTGTTTCATCTCTGTCTCAGAATGATACACCCAAGTCATGGGATTCCCCACACAGGGGCACACAACATTGCATCTTTGTCTCATTGAGGAGACACACACCCAACTCATGGGATTCCCTACATAGGGGCACACATCATTCCATCTCCGTCTCAAAGAGGAATCACACAACAAACTCATGTTCTTCACCACCTCACACAGGGGCACAACATTCCATTTTTGTCTCAGAGAGGAACCACACACCCATCTCATGGGCACACCCAACTCATGGGCTCTCTCTTAGGCCGACTCACTCATTTTGTGTCCTGGAGGATGTCTAACGTAGCTATAATCATCAACATTACATAGTTATGGAACATGTACAGGTCTGAACACATCACTATGTATAAACTATAAGATCCACTTTTCTCTTATAGCACCAGATGGGAATCTTACTTGATTCTTTTTACCATATATGCAATGTTCACAAAAATCAAAATATAGGGTGTAATTAGACATAAGTTCAACCATACCTTTACCGTGTAGTGTCCAAACACCATTTTCTCCAATATTTCCCAGTCTTTGATGCCACAACATGGTCTTCGTTATAGGGTCATTATGGATCATATAGTATTTATTTTTTGCTCAATTTCAATAGAATTGTTACACCCATTAGTATAAGTTCTTCCCAATAACTTGTATATTGTTCCACGTTGAAATTCCCTCATCACCACCATTTCTCCTCATACCATATTGCAATTTCCCTTTACCAATAAAGTATCCACACCTGCATCATCTAACTTACTTACAGATATTAGGCTCCTGTCTAGATCTGGAATATGCAAAACTCCAGGGAGAGTTATAATCCTTCCATCTTTCAACAACAACCTAACCCTTCCATGTCCCATGATTTTTTTTCTCGAGTCATCTCCTAAGAAGATATCACCACCATCATACTTTTCATATTCACTTAACCACTCCCTATGAAAGTCATATGAAATGATGCACCTGATTCGATCAACCATACATCACAATCTGCATGTGTACCTGTAGATGTTAGGTAAACATGACCTCCCTATTATGTGGATGTTTAAGCCTATGTGGAAGAGGAATCATCATATCCCTTTTCTTTATCATCTTTCTTAGACCTACAATATTTCTTATAATTCCCAACTTTACCACATTTCTAGCATTTCCTCAAATATTTTCCCAGGGATTTAAATATACCTTTATATTTATATCTCCCCCCCCCCTGGAAGAATTATTTGTATTCCTATCTTAGGGACAACCTCTTACAAATAAAGCATCTTTGCGATGATTATCCATGTTTTTTCTCTTCATCTCTTCCGATAACATGGATTCAACTACATCCTCATACTTCAATGCAAATTGTGTGGTACTACCAATTTATACAACTACATTATCCGAAGACTTTGGAAAAGAACATAAAAAAAATAATACACTTATATTCTTATGCAAGGATAATATTAATAGAGTCAAGTTGACTTACCAGAGTATTGAAGGCATTTAGATGCTCTGTCACATAATCCCCATCTTCCATCCTAAGATGATACAACTTATTTTGAAGAAACAACTTGTTTACCGAGAAATTTGACTGATACAAATTCCTCAAATCTTCCCATAATTCCTTGGCTATAAATTCTCCCAACACATTTAGTAACATCGAATCTACCAGGAAGAGTCTAATCTTACTACTTGTTATTCTATCGAGCTTCTCTCAATATTCTTTCAACATACCAGTAGTGATTCGGATTTAGGAGCGGAACGAACTGATTAACAGACTGAACACAATAAGCATAGAGATATGAAGAACAACACAAATATCCAGTGAACAATATCTTCTATTAAATAATGAAATAGGTTGAAACTGTAAAACTGCAAAACTGAAACTTGCTCGAATGGTGGCAGTTATCTCTGAGAAGAGATGTGGCTGCTATGCGCATCCGTCTGAGAATAATGGATTACAATGAGGCTCCAGAGGCCCTTTTCATATTACTCATGAATTCCAAAACCCTAGACATCCAAAAACCTAACCCTAGAAGGTGAAATGCCAAAATTCATGTGGGCCCTCTGGGTAAGTTGGTGTAATTTGGTACCTCAACTTCCTAGGGTCGTAACTTTTACATATGACCTCCATTTTAGGCGTCTGATAGCCCGTTGGAAAGGTATTTTAGAGAGATACACATTTCGTCATCAGACTCTGACTCTGTCTACAACATAACTATGTAGATTCAAGAAAACAACGTTTAGGGCCCCAAAACAGCCCTAGAAGTACAACAATATATGTTGACATGAAAACATACAAAATAAGCCAGTTGGATTAGGCAAGAGGCCACCTGTATCCACCTAGAGAATGAGGGAGGATTCAAACATCCACAGAAGTGTAGAACTCACAATTATAAAGCATTACAAAAAGACGTGTTGAATCAAAAACAGACACGAGGAGCTAGTTGGAATAGGTGTGTGGCCACCAATATCCACCTGGATCAATCCTCCCCCCTTAGGAATAAATGGTATCCATTACGTTGAGTTCCCCCATCAGGTGAGAAAACCTCTGTAGGATTTGGCCCAAGGTGAGCCACTTGCCTTGGTGGAGGATTTGCCTTGCCTTGACAACCTGATAAAGCTAGATCCATTGTTGGTGAGTTCCCTTGACCTATGTGTCCACTATCTGATTGGTCGATGCTTGTTCCATGTAGTCAGGGTTGAGCTATGTTGGTTTCAGTTGTTAGAATATCTTAGAGGTGTCCAATAATGGTGGAAAATATGGTCGAAGGAGGTCCACATTGAATACTGGATGCAGACCAAGGAAGGGTGGAGTGTTGAGCTCAAAATCATTGCTACCCATATCCTTGGTGATAGTGTAAGCCCATAATGAAGTGGGCGAAGCTTCCGATCGGGCCCGGTGAGACGCTCCTTTTGCAAATGTAACCAGACTTTGTCACCAACCTGAAACTGGTGTGGTATCTTGTGTTTATCACGACGCTCCTTATACTTAGCATTGGATTTCTGCAAAATCTCCTGGACCTGTTGGCAGATGTGTTGAATCTACTCAATGAATCTGGTGGATTTTTTGTTCACAGGTTGATCAGGGGAAGATTATGTCTGTGTTTTGGCAAGAGGAAGTGCAACATCAATGGGTCCCAAGGGTTGGAACCCCAGACCCACCTATTGAAATGGGATATGGTCGGTGGAACTATGGAGAGTCATATTGTAACTTTGTTGGACATATGGGACACTCTCGTCCTATGTACAGGGATGGTTAGAATTGTACATGCACAGTATGTGCACAATCATCCGATTGACAACCTCGGTTTGGCCATCGGTTTGGGGTAGGAAAGAAGTGGATTTTTTGAGCTTAGTGTCCAACAGAGACGAAAGACTCAACCAAAATGTGTTGAGGAACCTGTTGTCTTAGTTGAAGATGATGGTCTGTGGTATCCCAAAGTGAACCCAAACTCGTTTGAAGAAGAGCTTGGAAATATCTGTTGCTATGACATTCTTCTACAAGCTGTGAGGATGGATATAACATTCTGTTTCCCTAGTCTGTAAAAATAACTATAGTGGCCAAGAACTATGGAAAAATCAAAGATGTGAATGTTTGATTTGACGGACCTTGTATAAAAGGTCGATGAATGTAAATTATGTTATGAATATGTGTTGCATGACTACTGGGAGGGGGATGTGCTAAAAGAGACCATGATGGATAATGAGAGGTGGTGGAAGGGACCTGGAATGGTTGTGTTAACTTCCATCGAGCCAGTACGCTATTGGTTTTTACTTGCTCAAAGACCTAAGCAACTCTTTGACCCTGGAATGGATTTCCCGTCAGATTGGTAGGTGGGGAGGCTCCTCAAGAGTTAATGAAGGGATGGGGGTGAACTGCCCATCCATAAAATCTCTCAAACCTAACCACGGACGAGGAAATTCATGCCACACACAATCTTGCAAAGAAAAGGCAAGGGAGGAAGTGTGGTAAAGGGTAGAGAGAGAGAGAGAGCGACAGGGATCATGGAAGAGAACTGGAGAAACTCTGGAAACACAGGGAGTTTTGAACATAGAAGAAGGAGAGTAACCTTCATCCTGGATTATTTTTCTATATCAGGAGAAGGAGAGTAACCTTCGTCCTTGACTTCCGTTGAGCTGGAAGTACGAGACTGAATCTCAAAGCATCGTGGTCTAGCTCGGGGGTGGCTAGTGGTAAATCCGTTTGAGTCACTGAGCCTATGGTTGGGTGGAAATGAGAACCCCTCTCAGCAGTTGCATCACGCCTGGTGGATCTAATAAGTGTTTTATGCCTTGTATTTTGAATTGAATATAATGAATACATGATCATGTTTATATGCCCATAATGATTTATGTGTGGAATGATGGCCTGGTGTTTTAGACTGGAAATAATGGATGCATGTGTATACTTACATGCCATAGTTGGTTTATGTACAAATGATTAAGTCTATGGCATGAGTTTGCTCCACAAAGAATCGTCTTGTTTGCTTGATTCTCGTAATATTCTAGGAAGGCTCCTCGGGAGTACTCTTCCCCGGGAATTACCCCATAAACCTTGGAACCGTATTGAACCTTTACCCAGATACTCGACTAAGATCAGGGACAATTGCCCAAGAACCGTTTGAAGGTTCATGCGATCCGGGTCTGGAAACCTTATGCAAGAAAGAGTATCTCTCTAAGGTTTTAGAGTCGTGGGAGTTTGAAGCTCCGAGAGGTTAAATTTCGTGATTCAAGCTCAGAAAGGATAGCGAGTCCAACTATCAAAAGAGAATACCCCATCATTTGGTAGACGAATGGTCAGAATCCTTTCAGAAATACCCCAGATCTGTCAAGACTGATGGATCTAGAGGAGGAGAACAGGCGTTAACACCTCGACCCTTTCATCCTTCGCAAGTAGCGATGGGATCCAAGACCCTAGATCCAAGGATCTGTCGGAGCTCTATTGACCATCGATCTCAACCTTTGCATAGGCAGGAGAGTGGACTCGACAACGTCCTGAAAGTCCCGAAGTATTCGAAACCGTCCATTAGCACAGGACGTGTGGCAGTCGGGTAGCATTTTGCTGACTTGCGGCTTGGAGTGGTCAAGGGTAGGACTGCATAAACTCACGATTCCCGAGATCGTGACGTGATCATGGTCGTTGGATCCAAGCCACAAGAGAACCATTGGATCAGAACCTCCACGTGGTATCGCATATCGGGGGTTCAAAGGTTGAAAGAATTTATTTTCGACTGCGAAAGTCATGAAGTGCCAAGCATCGAGGGCTCGTGTGAACACGTGGCACATCCGTTAGGTGGGGACCACGTGGTTGACAGGTGGCGTAACAACAAGCACCCGGAGAAAGGTGGGAGCGGGTGACAACTGGTGGACACATGTCTCCTGGGAAAGAGTCAACCCATTGTTGACTTATCATGGTTCGGGGTTTCGTAGGATGAAGAAATTGCACCTTGACCACTAAGGTCACGAAACGCCAAGAGTCGAGGTCTCGTGTGATAGGCGGAAATGACACAGCTCGTAAGCATAGTACAGTGGAGGAGACAAGTGGCATGTACGCGTTGCTTGGCAGAGTCCACGTGACATTGACCTCTCACGTCTCAAGGATTCGCAAAGGAGGAGCATGAGGGATCAACACTCCAACTTGTGAAGTCACGAGATGCAAGTAGTGCTAGTGTTTAGCCTAGCCTACGGTTATATGTAGCAGGCGCTAGTGAGAAGGGAGCCATACCCGTATCGCATTTCGGGTATCAGTGTTTGGAGAAAGAGGAGTCGAGAGCCTTGACTCTCCAACTCGTGAGTGGCGAAAGGCGCTTGTGCTAAGGCTAGGTTGTGGTCACTTGGAGGAGGATAAGGGAAGGGATGGTCTATGCTAGGCCCCGTAGAAATTCATGGATTTTTTCCCTCGAAGAAAAGACAAAAAAAAAAAACATTTTAGTTGTTGTAGTGGGTGTGCGACAAATTGGTATCATAGCATGGTTACAACACTTGGCTTGCTTGGGCTCATGAACAAGTTGCGTAGAAACTCCATTTGAAGTACTCTTAAAATGATTAACCCTCTATCTTAACCCCCTTTATCAAAATTCGAAGTTAAGAATGAAAATTCATGTTGTGTGTATGCATTTGAAAAATATGAATTATGCGTTGGTTATGAATGAATATAAATATTGACTAAAAACAAGTGTTTTTCCTGCACACAAGCGGACAATCAACTGCAGGAAACTGCAGATGCATAGAATGGTGATGCACCACAAAGTGGGGGATGGCTCCCACAATAGAAACGAAGAGTCTGACAAAAGGAGAGTGGTAGAGACCCCCCCAAATCTAGCTGAGACAGTGAGGAACCTCATGGTCGAACTACAGAGCTGCAAGGCTAACAACGAGAGGTTGATAAAAGAGAAAGAGAAGAAAATGGAAATGAATGCAATCTTGCTGCAGAGTTTATCCGACATTCAAAGACAATTGCAGCATGGACCTGACACTAGTCACGCAGACCGATGATAGACAAAGAAAAGTCAAAATCCACCTGAGATACAGAAACGTGGTATTTTAAGTGGCCACACTGGGAAGAGCACCTCGAGAATGGTCCACCCCAGAGATAAGGGAAAAGCGTCGGATGATTCCTCTGGAAAGGAAACTGACGACTCAGAGGGATCTTCTAGTAGTAGGACTAGTTCTTATTCCCGAAGAAAACGGAAGAAGCGAAAGAATTCCAAAAGTCATAATCTCGAAGAATTCAAGAAGGCCAAACCACCCTCTTTCGACGGTGAAATAAGGAAGGGGGAGGAAGCGGAGGCTTGGCTGCTTGGGCTAAAGAAGTATTTCAGATTCCATGACTTCTCAGAAAACTTGAAGGCCTGAGTAGCCACTTTCAACTTGAATGGAAAGGCTTCCATTTGGTGGGAAGACCTTAACAATGTAAAATGGATTCATGAAGAGGACCTATCTTGGGAATGGTTTGAGAAATACTTCAGGAAGAATTGTCTCTCGAAAAATTATTTCGACGAAAAGACTAAAGAATTCTATGGACTCAAGCTGGGGCAACTCACCATAGAGGAATATGTCATCAGATTCCTCGAGTTACTGAGGTACATACCCTATATAAAAGCAGAAAAGGCAAAGGTGCAACGATTCATTAGTGGACTACTTAAGGACTATCAGAATAGGATTGAGTTTGACGAGCCAAAGACCCTAGAAGACACTATCCGAAAGGCAAGATATTGTTATGAATAGCTTGGGCATGGGACAGATCCACGCGAAGGCTGGAAGCAGAAGAATAGTTCGGGATACCATAAAAAGGGGTTTAAATCCCCAAGATTTAAAAACTATAAAAAGGACTCAAGTATGAGCTTCCCAACCCGAAGTGTACATCAGCAGAATTTCCCCTTTCAGAGCGGAAATAAACATTCTGGATCTACCCCGGGAGAGATTGATAACCCAAAGAGAGGACCCTTGAAATGTTGGGGTTGTGGAGAAGAACATCTACTGAGGGACTTCCCACACCGACAACAGAACAGTTGGAGAATTTACAACCTTCAAGAAGATACCACCGTCAATGACATGGCTAGGAGTGTGCCGCAAATTTATGCAGCCTTGGATAATAAACAAGCTGACCACCAAGCTTCAGTGGTGAAGATGGAAGGTATGATCACCAACCATCTAGTGTCTATTCTAATTGAACCTGGTTCAAATTTGAGTTATATAGCTCCTAAGGCTGTTGATAAGTGTAAATTACAGTCACATAAACATGCTAAGCCATGGTTGGTACAATTAGCCACTGGCACCAAAAGAAAGGTAGCAGAGGTCATACCAGCTTGCCAATTCACTATGGGTGAATTCCCCACCCAAGAAACCCTTAACATACTACCCCTACGATCATATGACCTGTTGATTGGTATGGAATGGCCAGCCACATATAAAGCCAAACTGGACTATTACCATAAAACCTTGGAATGTGTAAGTGAAGAAGGAAAAAGGATAACCCTTCAAGGGATCCAAAAACCTGTCTCGGTGAGACGAATATCATCCCTTCAAATGAGAAAGTATTGCAGAAAGGGATGTCCACTATATGCGATATAGGTGTTGGAATCAGTTGAAGATGACAAACCAAGCCTCGAAGACCACCCCACACTAAGAGAATATAGAGATGTATTTCCAGAAGAGGTACTAGGTCTACCTCCGAGAAGGGACATTGAATTCTCGATAGAACTTGCACCAGGAGCAGTGCCAGTGTCTAGGACACCCTACAGGATGAGCACACCCGAGCTAGTTAAGCCTAAATTACAACCAAAAGAAATGATGGACAAAGGCTATATCCGGCCCAGTGTGTCTCCATGGGGATCACCAGTCCTGTTTGTGAAAAAGAAAGACGGTACCCTCTGACTGTGCATAGATTATAGAAAACTCAATAAGGTAACCATAAAGAACAAGTACCCCTTACCCAGGATCAATGATCTGATCGATCAATTGGGAGGTGCTTCCATCTTCTCAAAGATTGACTTGAGATCTAGATACCATCAAGTCTGAATCAAGGGTGAAGACATCTACAAAACTACCTTCAGGACGAGATATGGTCACTATGAGTTTGTGGTAGTACCATTTGGATTAACCAATTCCCCTGCCACTTTTATGTGCTTGATGAACAATGTGCTCAGAAAATTCCTAGAGAAATTTGTACTAGTTTTTATTGACGATATGTTAATTTACTCCAAGAATAGAGAGGAACATGAGGAACATCTTAGACTTGTGCTTCAAGTGCTAAGAGGACATCATCTCTATGCCAAATTTAGCAAGTGCAACTTTTTACAGAAGTAAATACATTACTTGGGCCATGTCATATCTGAAGAAGGAGTAGTAGTAGACCCTGACAAGATCAGGTCTATCATGGAATGGCCTACCCCAAAGGACGTTTCAGATGTCAGATCCTTTATTGGCTTAGCAGGATACTATAGGAGATTTATAAAAGGATTCTCCAAGATTGGTTGTCCAATCACTGCCCTCTAGAAGAAGGGAGCTAAATTCATGTGGACACAAGAATGTGAAGAAATATTTCAATACCTAAAACATCTACTGACCCACGCACCCATGTTGAAGATCGTTGATCCCGAAGTTGACTTCATCGTGTGCACAGATGCCTGCAAGGAAGGGCTCGGAGGAGTCCTTATGCAAGGAGGAAGTGTAATCTGCTATGAATCCCAAAAATTGAATGAGCATGAAGTCAACTATGTGACCCATGATCTAGAACTGGCCACCATAGTGCATGCCTTAAAAATGTGGAGGCATTACCTCCTGGGAAGGAAATTTGTACTTATGACAGACCACTGTGGATTGCAATATATGTTTGACCAACCAAATCTCAATGCCAGACAAGCTAGGTGGATGGCCTTCCTTAGCGAGTTTGATTTTGAAATCAAACATATTAAAGGAAAGGAAAATAAGGTGGTCGATGCCCTTAGCATAAGTATGAAAACAATTCACCTGACAGTGGTGAGCACCTACGAGACGAATGTCAAGGAAAGAGTCAAGAATGCACAAGAAATAGACACATTCTTCCAGACCATTACCTCATACCTGGAGAAAGAACCCACAGGGATAAAGTATGAAGGATACCAAATGATATATGGAGTTCTGCTAACTTACAAAAACAGATTGTATATTCCAGATTGTGATGACTTGAAGAGGTTCATAATGGATGAACTACATAAAAGACCATATACTGGTCATCCAAGATACCAGAAGATGATCATGGCTACCAGGAAAAAATTCTATTGGCCTGGATTGAAGAAAGACATAGCTGAGTACTTAGCCAAATGCATAGAATGCCAATAGGTTAAAGCAGAACACCGACACCCAGCAGGATTATTACAACCTCTACCAATCCCAGAATGGAAATGGGAAACCCTCTCCATGGATTTCATCACCGGATTACCAACCTCGACCAAACATAATGATGCCATCATGGTAGTGGTGGATAAATTGAGAAAGTCCGCTCATTTTATCACCGTCAAGTCGAATTGCAAGGAAATAGACATCGCCAACGTATTCATGAAGGAGATATTCAAACTACATGGTATGCCTAAAGAGATTGTGTCTGACAGAGACATGAAATTTACTTCCAACTTTTGGAAATCCTTGATGGTTGGTCTGGAGACAAAATTATTGTTTAGCATAGCCTATCATCCTCAAACTGATGGACAGACAGAAAGAGTGAACCAAATATTAGAAGACATGCTAAGGATGCATGTAATGCATCAACCCAAAAAGTGGGAAGATTACCTACCACTAGTGGAATTCGCCTACAACAACATCTACCAAGAATCCCTGAAGATGAGTCCTTTCGAAGTCCTCTATGGTAGGCCGTGCAACACTCCAGTCAGTTGGAGTAATCCCATAAAAATAATTACTATTGGAGCTGACATATTGAAATAAATGGAACAACAAGTGATTCAGATAAAACAAAATCTAAAGGTCACTCAGAACAGATAGAAAAGTTACGCCGATCGAAAGAGAACTCCAAGATAATTCAAGATGGGAGACCATGTATATCTTAGAGTTAGGCCCAGGAAGAGTTCCCCAAGGATGGGATCTTGTGCCAAGTTGGCACCTCAGTATTTTGGACCTTTTGAAGTTCTAGATAGAATGGGACCTATAGCCTATAGGCTAGCACTTCCTCCCACAATAAAATCACATAATGTTTTCCATGTTTCATTATTGAAGAAATATGTACACAATTCTAATCATATAATTGACTGGTTTGTGATCCAAGTGGAACCAGAGGGAGAATTCCTGCCAAAACCTCAATGTATACTGGACAGAAAGGAAACCCCACTCAGAAACTGAACCATTGCACAGGTCAAGGTGTAGTGGAAACATTTTGGCCTAGATGAGGCTACGTGGGAAATGGAAGATGCCATGAAACAGGCATATCCAATTTTGTTTACTTCTGTACATACACATCATATTGATAGATAGAACATCGAGGATGATGTTCCTTTAAGGGGGAGGGAATTGTAACACCCTGTTTCCCCCAGTCTGTAAAAATAACTATAGTGGCCAAGAACTATGGAAAACTCAAAGATGTGAATGTTTGATTTGACAAACCTTTGTATAAAAGGTCGGTGAATGTAAATTATGTTATGAATATGTGTTGCATGACTGCTGGGAGGGGGATGTGCTAAAAGAGATCATGATGGCTAATGAGAGGTGGTGGAAGGGACCTGGAATGGTTGCGTTAACTTCCATCGAGCTAGTACCGTACTGGTTTTTACTTGCTCAAAGACCAAAGAAACTCTCTGACCCTCAAATGGATTTCCCGTCAGATTGGTAGGTGGGGAGGCTCATCAACAGTTAATGAGGGGATGGGGGTGAACCGCCCATCTGTAAAATCTCTCAGACCTGACCACGGACGGGGAAATTAGCGCTACACGTAATCTTGTAGAGAAAAGGAAAGAGAGGAAGTGTTGTAAAAGGTAGAGAGAGAGAGAGAGAGAGAGAGAGAGAGAGAGAGAGAGCACGTGACGGGGATCACGAAAGAGAACTGGAGAAACTTTGGAAACACAGGGAGTTCTGAACATAGGAGAAGGAGAGTAACCTTCGTCCTGGATTATTTTTCTGTATCAGGAGAAGGAGAGTAATCTGCGTCCTTGACTTCCGTTGAGATGGAAGTAGGCGACTGAATCTCAAAGCATCGTGGTCTAGCTCGGGGGTGGCTAGTGGTAAATCCATTTGGAGTCACTGATCCTACGGTTGGGTGGAAATGAGCACCCCTCTCAGCAGTTGCATCACGCCTTGTGGATCTGATAAGTGTTTTATGCCTTGTATTTTGAATTGAATATCATGAATACATGATCATGTTTATATGCCCATAATGATTTCTGTGTGGAATGATTGCCTGGTGTTTTAGACTGGAAATAATGGATGCATGTGTATACTTACATGCCATAGTTGGTTTCTATTCAAATGATTAAGTCTGGGGCATGAGTTCACTCCACCAAGAATCATCTTATTTGCTTGATTCTCGTAATATTCTAGGAAGGCTCCTCGGGAGTACTCTTCCCCGGGAATTACCCCATAAACCTTGGAACCGTACCAAACCTTTACCCAGATACTCGACTAAGATCAGGGACAGTTGCCCAAGAACCGTTTGAAGGTTCATGTGATTCGGTTCTAGAAAACTTATGCAAGAAAGAGTAGTTCTCTAAGGTTTCAGAGTCATGGGATTTTGAAGCTCCGAGAGGTTGAATTTCGTGATTCAAGCTCAGAAAGGATAGTGAGTCCAATTATTGAAATAAAATACCCCATCGTTTGGTAGACGAACAGTCAGAATCCTTTTGGAAATACCCCAGATCTGTCAAGACCGATGGATCTAGAGGAGGAGCGCAGGTGTTAACACCTCGACCCTTTTAGCCTTCGCAAGTAGCGATGGGATCCATGACCGTAGATCCAAGGATCTGTCAGAGCTCTATTGATCATCGATATTAACCTTTGCATAGGCAGGAGAGTGGACTCGACAACGTCCTAAAAGTCCCGAAGTATTCAAAACTTTCCATCGGCACAGGACGCGTGGCAATCTGGTAGCATTTTGCTGACTCGCGACTTGGAGTGGTCAAGGGTAGGACTGCACGAATTCACGATTCGCGAGATCGCGACGTGATCATGGTCATTGGATCCAAGCCACGAGAGAACTGTTGGATCAGAACCTTTGCATGGTATCACGTATCGGGGGTTCAAAGGTTGAACGAATTTCTTTTCGACTACAGAAGTCATGAACTGTCGAGCATCGAGGGCTCGTGCGAACACGTGGCACATCCGTTAGGTGGGGACTACGTGGTTGACAGGTGGCGTAACCACAAGTGCCCAGAGAAAGGTGGGAGTGGGTGAGAGGTGGTGGGCACATGTCGCTTGGGAAAGAGTCAACCCATTGTTGACTTATCATGGTTAGGGGTTTTGCAGGATGAAGAGATTGCACCTTGACTGCTAAGGTCGCAAAACGTTGAGAGTCGAGGTCTCGTGCGACGGGCAGTAGTGACACAACTCGTAAGCAGAGTACAGCGGAGGAGACAAGTGGCATGTATGCGTCGCTTGGCAGATTCCATGTGACGTTGACCTATCGCGTCTCAGGGATTTGTAAAGGAGGAGCACGAGGTCTCAACACTCCAACTCGCGAAGTCGCGAGATGCGAGTAGTGCTAGTGTTTAGCCTATCCTATGGTTATATGTAGCAGGCGATAGTCAGGAGGGAGCCATACCCGTATCACATTTAGGGTATCGGCGTTTTGAGAAAGAGGAGTCGAGAGCCTTGACTCTCCAACTCACGAGTGGCGAAAGGTGCTTGCGCTAAGGCCAGGTTGTGGTCGCTTGGAGGAGGATAAGGAAAGGGATGGTCTACGCTAGGCCCTGTAGAAATTCAGGGATTATGTCCCTCAAAGAAAAGACAAAAATAAATAAATTTAGTTGTCGTAGTGGGTGTGTGACAATGGCCATCTTTGAAAACTGATCAACGACCACAAACATGCAGTCATTTTCGTTCTTGGTGGATGGAAAAACAGACATGTAATCCATGGAGATGGACTCCCACGGCTTCTCAGGAATATGAAGAGGTGTATATAAGCCTTGCTTCTTGATGGCCAGCTTGGAAATAGTGTAGGCAGTGCAAGATATGATATACTTGTTGACGTCCCATCAAAGTTTTGGCCAATAAAAATGTTTCTGAAGAACGACCAAAATTTTCTCTACACCAAAATGTCCTGCCACCTAACTGTAGTATGATTCCCAAATCAGCTTTTCACGCTCACTTTTAGGAACACAAATATGGTCTAGGTGGCATAAGAGTTCTTCCTGAATGTGAAAATCAGTGACAGTGCCACCTGTACCCAAGAGCTGATATGTGGTGGCGAAGTCCAGATCTTGCTAGTAAAGTTGGGGCCACTCTAATGTTTCATGTCCACAAGAATGGAGCATAGTGGTAAGTGCAGCCACAGGAGGTTGAATGAGGCAGTCAACGACATGATTGGAGACACATGTATTATACTTGATGTTGATATGGAATTGTTGCAGGTAGGTGGACCACTTCTGATGGCATTCATTCTGCAATTTCCCCTGTGTTTGTATGAACTACATAGGCTTGTGATCAATGTGTATGGTCATCTTTGTCCCCAGAATGTAATGTTTCCATTGACGATAGGCTTGTATAAAGGAATACATTTTCTTGTCATAGGTGGGGTATTTCCGGACAGTATCGGAGAGTGTCTCACTATGGTATGCCACCAAATGCCCGTGATGAGTGAGAATCGCGCCCACAACGTAATCAGATGCATCAGTCTCAATCTCGAATGGTTGTTGTAGATCAGGCAAGGAGAGTAATGGAGTTGAGCACAGACGATGCTTCATATCTTTGAACTATCGTTGTTTCTCCTTCCCCCATACGAACTTGGCCCTACCACTGACCTTGGTCACCTAGTTGAGGGCCCATGCAATATGGGAGAATCCCAACATGAACCGTCGGTAAAAATTGGCGACTCCCAAGAAGCTTTGAAGCTCACTCAGTGTGGTCGGGGTTGGCCAGTCATGAATGACTTGGATCTTAGCTGGATCAACATGTACCCCATGCTCATCAACAATGTAGCCCAGGTATTGGACCCTGTTCATGCCAAAAAATAATTTTTCCAAGTTGGCATAAAGCTTGTGCTATCACAAAGTGCTCAAAACCTGTTGAATATGCTGCATGTGCTCCTCCCACGTTTTGTTGAAGTTGAGGATGTCATCCAAATATACTACCACAAAGGAGTTGGTGAAGGATCTCAATACATCGTCCATCAACTGCATGAAAGTGGTTGATGCATTTGTTAAGACAAAGGGCATGAATAGCCATTCGTAGAGACATTCTTTAGACTTGAAGGCTCTCTTCTAAACATCAATTGGTTTGATGGGAATCTAGTGGTAGCTAGACTTCAGGTCAATCTTGTGAAGAAATTTTCCCCCTTGAGTTGGTCAAGAAGATCATCAATCCTGGGAATGGGGTAGCGGTTCTTGACTGTGATTTTGTTTAAGGCTCTATAATCAATGCAGATTCGCCAAGTCCCATCCTTTTTCTGGACCAATACAATCAAACTTCCGCAAGGGGAGGAGAAGGGTTTGATGTGCCCCTTTTGAAGTAGCTCTTGGATATGACGCATGATTTCGTCATTCTCCATTAGCGAGCACCAATAGACTGGTCCATTAGGTAGAGGTGTGTCGGGGGTCGGATCAATTGGATGCTTGACTTGGCAGTGTGTTGGTACCCCTATACGTGAGACAAAGATGTCTCTGTATTCTTCCACGATCCCATCCACTTGATTCTATTGCAAAGAGAGGTGTTGTGTCGAGGTCACGAATGTGGCAGCGACCTTCTTCTTACTATGAGAATGGATCAGAAAGAAGACGAAATTTCTGGTCTGTGAAATGAACTTAGTGCATTGCTTAGTAGAGATTAAATAAATAGTAGTACGTGGTGCCATCTCTGGGATCCTGTACAATTGTCTACCCAAAGTAATAATAACATTGTGGGGTCTAGAATCTTACACAACATGACGCTTCCACAAATATGGTTGTCCTAAAAGAACATCACAAACTTCAAGGGGATAAATATCACACAGTACCTCATCTTTGTAAGGATTTATGTCGTAGGTCAGACGGAATTGTTGGCTGACACAGATATCTCTTCCTTGACGAAGCCAGTTGATGGTGTAGGGATGCAGGTGTGGTGTTGTTGGCAGTTTCAGCCGCTTGACAAACTCTGTTGAAATCAAGTTCTTTTGAATATTGTTGTCGACAATGAAATGAATCAGAGCCCCCTTGACCCACATCTACGAGTGAAAGAGGCGTTCCCCTTCCTTTGTTTCTTCTGGTTTGCTTGGATGGACTTTGGTGGTAGCGACCATGGCATTGGGTTCAACATTGATAATCTGCTTCCCTCCTTCAGGATTTGACTCAGAATCAGAATCGGCCTCTGACTCGGAAGCCTTCAGCTCGACCACGAGGGATTGCTTGGAGCGACATTCTTCGATGTCATGCCAAGGAATTTTATGGTACTCACACCATTTTCCCATGTCCTTCTTCATCTTCTCATTTCCCTTCTTGTGTTGTGACTTGTATGGATTGTCCTAAGGGCGTCCATATCGACTCAGTCCCCTACTTTGTGGGTTGGGGTTTCCTTTTCCTTGCTTTGGCTGCGAGGGGTTTGTAGATCCAAACTCTCGCCGTTTCTACTTAAACTTCTGCTCAATATTGACAACATATCTATAAGTTGTGGCCAATGAGGAGATGTCCAGGAACTCCATTTATTTTTGAAGTATCTATGAAAACAGTCGTAGTATTTGAGCACCATATGATGCTCATAATCTTTAATACCCAATTTGGTGCGTAGGGTATGGAAATTATTGGTGAAGTCTAGTACTGTATGGTCCCTTTCTTGAAGTAGGGTGGTCCATCTGGGGTATTGGTCCTCGTAGCTTCCAACGGGATAGTATTTTTCTTTAATGGCATCCCAAAAGGAATCCCATGTAGGGGCCACAACAAAAATTGCAGATTCCTCCACGACCCTTTTCTCAGAGTAAGTATCCCACCAGTATTTAACATGGGGAATGACCTTGAGGAGGGAAAAAGTGATCTTTTCCCGATCGGAAAAATTGTGGACCAAAAAATATCCTTCGAGTAAATTCAACCATTTATCTACAACATCTGCATCTATCAGTCCTTCAAATAACATAATATCAAAATTTACATGTACCTTGAAGGGGGTTGCATGGCCACCTGATGAAGATGCTTGTCCCTTGGGCAACCGACAAAGGATCTGTGCAAATTTGTCCATCATTTAGTCCTTTGTTGTGCAAGGGCTTCCTCGAGCAACATTTTAATAGAATCTCCTTATCCATCATATTTATTTTTGTCTCCCATTGGTTTTTTTTGGGCTTGGCATGCCTGATATGGTAATGGATTGATTGGTTCGAGTCCCAAATTCTTGTACCCAGACCTTGTCGGGGACATGCATGAAGAAAAATAAATGAATAACAGTCCGCTCTGATACCACTGATCCAGATTTAGAAGTGAAACGAACTGATTAACATATTGAATACAATAAACACATAGATAGGAAGCATAACACAAATATCCATTGAACAATATCTTCTATTAAATAATGAAATAGGCTGAAACTGTAAAACTGCAGAACTGAAACTTGCTCAAATGGTGGTAGCTATCTCTGAGAAGAGATGTGGCTACTATGTGAATCCATCTGAGCAGAATGGATTACAATGAGGCTCCAGAGGCCCTTTTCATATTACTCATGAATTCCAAAACCCTAGACATCCAAAAACCTAACTCTAGAAGGTGAAACTCCAAAAGTCATGTGGGCCATATGGGTAAGTTGGTGTAATTTGGTACCTCAACTTCCTAGGGTCTTAATGTTTGCATACGACCTCTGTTTTAGGTGCGTTATAGTCCGTTGGAAAGGTATTTTAGATAAATACACATTTCTCCATCAAAATCTAACTCTGTCTCCAGCCTTACTGTGGAGAGTCAAGAAAACAACATTTTGTGCCCCAAAATAGCCCTGGAAGTATAATAAGATGTGCTTACATTAAAACATACAAAATAAGACAGTTGGATTAGGTGATAGGCCACCTGCATCCACCTGGAGAATGTGGGAGGCTTCAAACAACCCCATAAGTGTATAACTCACAATTATAAAGTAATATAGAAAGACGTGTTCAATAAAAAACGGACACGATGATCCAGTTGGAATAGGTGGTTGGCCACCAATATCCACCTGGATCAAGTAGATTGAGTACTAGTAGTTTTTGTACCAGTAGATTGTGTACTAGTCGTTTGTGTACTAGTAGGTTGTGTACCAGTAGGTTGTGTATCAAGATCCACAACAATCCATTGTTCTTTTTCTACAAGAAGGTCCTCCATCTTGAGCTTCAATAACTCAAAGTTTTGACCGTTGAACTTCTCAATATCGATTCTAGAACTAATCACCATTCTCTTTAAACATACGAATCATCACTACAAATCTCCCACTGAACATAGGTTTATCACAGACCCAAGATAAAATTGATCTATCAAGACTAAGTCAAACCCTAAGCAACAAAGGTATCCCCTTGAAGAAAAAATGGTGCTCTGATACCACATGTAATTTTTAAACATTTGAATTAAAGAAATGCATACATATTTTTAAGAAAAATAGAAATTAATCAATAGATCATACATATAGTACACAAAGATTTAAGCTAGAAACTCTTAACCCAAAGAAAACCAAACTTCCTTGGTGTTGCACCTCTCAACTCTTCATTTTATTAATTTCACCATTCACAATACAATATATACAATATTTTAGGCATTCCACAACTACAAAAACCCTAAACCCTTAATCCAAGATTAATTTAGAAAAATGATAAAAATAGTGAAAAATGCTAAAATAGAAAAAAACACCCAAATTTTTTTTGAGGTGCTTCCCTAAACCCCATCGGCTCCGGTCACTCTACAGGGGGACAATATTGACCCCCCCTTGGGAAACGCCTGATGCACACACCCAAAAGGAGCGACAATTGATGGGATCATTAGACATAGTCATCAAATCTAACGCACCCCCCCCCCCC
>ML785422.1:122217-134027 GCA_009831015.1 Picea engelmannii
CAACTTGGATCAAAACCAAACTATCATTGTCATATCGCCACCCCATTCCTATCTTATCCATCTGCGTGAGTTGGATTTTGTATCTTGTCATGATTTAATGTTTGTACCAACTCATGATCATTGTGTACTTGGCATTTTCTTATTTTGTCTCATGGCCAAGAACAATGGTGGAAATTTTGATGTTGATGAGGTGCTAGGGTGGCTTCATTGGTTGTATGATTACCTAGCATATTTTTTTCTTATGTCAAGTAGATCAGGTGTAGGAGAAATAATCTCTTAAAGAGCATAGATTATGATGAAAAATCTTGATAAAATAATTATATTAGTTTTTCCTTCTTCATTTGTATTGCTTGTGTTTCCTTTCTTTGTTATCTTTCTTTGAATTATAGTTTGACATCATGCATCATTATATAGTTTCATTTTATATTGTCTTTTCTAGAGACAGAGAGAGAGAGAGAGAGTATTTTTGTCATATTTCCTTTGATTTTATAAAATAGGGAGATCCACTCACCCTGCCTTGTTGGAATACTCTTTTGGTGGTGAGAATTAGAAAGGCTCGATGAATGATGCAAATTGAAGGTCTTGGAATACCAAATATTTTGCAGGTTCTTATGTTTTCTATATTGAGAACATGTCTTCATGTTGGAGCCATATGTTATCCCCTAACATGTAGGGATGACTAGAGGAATTTTTCACTTGTGAATTTTATCATAATAAACAATTCCACATATGAGATATATGGTTATCCATCGAAATTTGCAAGACATGCTCCTTATATTTTCCCTACTAACTTTCATGATAATATTTTGATGGAGATTGTACCGTGCATTGCTATATATTTTAATTTTCTCATATTTGATTATATTTATTTCTATGTTTTTCATAAACATGATGATCATTAGTCTAATTTGATAATGTTCATAACACTCTAAAATTTTGTTTCTTATTGGGTTGTGCTATGGTGTGTTAATTATTTTCCAATAGATTAGTGTGTGGCCTTTTGGGTCAAGTGTACTACTAGCAACCTATGTGGGTGTTCCATGTAATTTTCCTATCACCCATAGCCACTTTCATGCACATTCATCATATTTTCTCTCATGTTTGACTTGTCATGTGCCATACATCAATGTCCATACATAATAGTCCATGTATCAAATCCTCATCTCAAGAACTATAAGCTTGAGGTTGATGTAGATGAAATAAAAATCCAAATGATAAAGCTTGAGCCATGCTACCTTGAAAAAATCCCAATGTTCGAAGTCCCATGCTTAACAATGCATATCTAAATAAAGGGACCAAGCAAATAAAGAAAACGACAAGAAAGAGGTAATAATAAAACAAGGCTCAATCAATGGTAACCCATTGCTAAGAACACCCTCTCTGTAAAGGTACTTATGTGGATAACTATCTTAAAAGACCTCACATGGCTATCATCTTTATACCTCGAAATTTGTGTACTCACCTCAAGTATTGTGTAACTACATTGGAATCTATGTCTACCTTGGGATTTGTGTACATGCTTAGAGTGTTGCACTTTTACATTGGGATCTGTAACATTTACCTCAGGCATTGTGACAATACATCATGAGTTGGACATTGCACCAAGAGTTGCATCAACTTCATTGGGCATTGTAAGCTTTCCATAGTCATTGTGACACCTACCTAATGCATTGTCATCTTTATTGGGGGTTATTATAGAGATTTGGATTCTTGAGATGGGTTGCTTGCAAATTTTATTTTGGCCATTACACATTAGAGGATGTTCCATCACACCTTGTTGAGATTTTTTATGGATCCGCCCACTTTATAGAGCCCACATGTGTGACACGTATGGCCTACTTCACCATTTTGAGAAGGATGACTTGGTGGTTGAGGTTTTTAGCCTAGTTTGAGGAGGTTGTTGAGGATGTTTTGACTCTTTCCTCACTCATTGTGGACATCATTAAATATGTTGCATAACCACCTCATATTTTATTTTATTTTTTACCATATATTCATAGTTAGTTGAGGAGATAATGGTTTTTTAAGAATTTTTAGGATAGATGTATAATTATATTAATTTTCTGTTAAGATGGTTGTTATATATCTTTCATATATAACAGAAGTGCCTCTTATTGTAAAATTTTCTAGGATCTTGTGGAAAAATATCTTTGACTACTTTTTGGCTCATTCTATGGATGGTTAATTAGATCACTCTATTGGAGATTTTTTCTATGTGGATGCTTATGCAAATGGATGGATGTCAAGGAATCAATGGTGTTGTGTGTCAATTTATGAGTAAGTGCATTCTCTTTAAATATTTTTGGTGTTTATTTTTAAATGTGTTAAGTGTGGTAATACTTCTTAAGTGTTGATTGTATTTCCTCTTCTTCTTCTCTTGATAGATCCCCTCTCAAGACTACTTGAAAATTTTGAGTGAGGATCTTCCTTTGACAATATTGAAATTTTTTAGGCTACTAAAATGGTTTGGTAGGTTTTGAGGTCTTCCAACCCTAACTATTTTTTTAGTCCTCCCACAACTTTTGAAATAGAGCCTTAATAAAACTCACATTCCCAATCATAAAACGGGCAATAGTCTATTCACATTCTAGAAATAATTTAAATTTAATTTCCCACTTTTTTTTTCTTTTTTTTGTTTAATTAGTATGAAATTTATGCATCTCACACCTTAGTTTTCATCCCTATAACCCTAGATGTCTTGGTGTATTTTTGTTATGAGCCAAAACCTTAAAATATCAGAATAAACAAGAAGTACACACCATGTACACCAATGTGATCATGAAGCACAAATCCAATATAGATAAGAGAGATTAGTTACACAATAACTCCTTAAATAATAGGGGAACATCCTCCAAATAACCAGTTACATTAATACATCACAATTCACATCTCCTCAATAATGAATACATGATCTCCATATATATTTATTCACATAGTACACACGAGGTCCCTTTTACTATTAGGTATACCATAATACATATACATTTACATGTTACATGTACATTTATCCCCATATACCCTTGGGATCATATGATATACATTTAACCCCATATATGCCCCCCTTGAGTCATAACATGGTACTCTCCTTCAAAAACCTTTGTCCTCAAAGCTTTGTAATTAAAGGCTTCACATGTGATGAAACCAAGTAATAAGATTTTCTTATGTTCATTCCTTCTTCATTCCATTGATGATGATCCATCCATCCAAAATCAATTATTTCTAGTCTTAATCCTTGGTGACTAGTTTTTACATAAAAAAAATTCCTTTGATTCCATGTATTGTTGTTGTAACTTATCCAATTCATATTGGTTATTTATCTCTAATAATATCTTGTTGAAGAGTGATTTTGTGATGCCTTGTTCCATGAATATTGAAAAGTATTCTATATTCCTCCTTGATAATGTTGATATCGACCTTGTTTTCTTCCTTGAAATCTTTCCCGGTAATGAGGGTGTTGATACGATTTCACATATGACATTTTTCCTTCACTTTGCACATGCATTTCACCTATCTTCTTTTTATAGACAATGACATCCTCTATCCTCTTTGCTTGGACTTTTATTACTCTATCCTTGGAGATAATACCATCATATTTGGCATGTACATCCTCTAGATGAAGTTCAACTTCTTCAAGTATCTTCTAGTGACCTTCTTGAATCTTGTCTTCTTTCTCTTTTTGAAGCTCCAAATTCACCCAATTTATCAATTTTTGATGTCCTTCTTCCATTTTGGATTGCATTTTTGATTTTACCTCATCAATATTTAGGGATTCCTCAACATTCTTGCAAATTTCCTCTTTAATTATTTTGGTAGATTCTTCATGCAAGATCCTCATTTCTTCCTGATTTTGGTAACTCTCTCTTTTCTTCTTTCAATATGTTAACATCATCGAGTAATTTTTTTATTATGGTTTTGTAATCTACATATATGTTCATCATACATTTTCAAATCTTCCCTTGACTCATCCTTTTCTCACTTTCCTTTGCTATTCTTTCATTGTTTTGATTTTTTAACTTCTTTAATGAGTGCTTCATTAAGGTCTCTTATCTTAGATAGCTCATCACTCTTCTTGTTCATCTATTCTTTTGTTGCTTTTAACTCTTCTTGAATTGCATACATTGCCTCCATTTTTGTATCCCTAATCCATTTATTTGAGAATAGTTCTTCAAATTCTTCCCATATGATGTTTCATCTAGTATCAAAATCAATACTCATCCACCACTCCTAAGCTTCACCAAAAAATTAAATTCTTAATGTTAAAGGATTCTTATCATATTCCTTTAGCAATCTCAACCATTCCATAGGATTGATTTTATTTTTTTTATCTTCATCTCCTGTAAATTAAGGTATTTCAATTGAATCTTAATTGAGGTTTAACACAAACCCTCAAATTACAACCTCAATATATTAACAATAATGATTTCCAATGATTATGATACTTTTTACAATATATTATTATATGTTTTCTCTTTCCAGTAGATTTTGAATCACCTCAATCGAACATCCTAATCCAAAGTTATGATAGTTTTAAATGAACATACCTTTGAAACCCTGATTTGGAGTGTGTACTGTTGGTCGACCTTCCTTCTTATGTATTTATGAAATTTCATCCCTTCGGACATTGAACTTTCAGCCTGTAGTAGTATATTATGTCTTGCTTGCAATGTTGCAGGTCTAACCAAAATTTGATGTACCAAATGAAAGTTGTGGTAACTTTCCCAAACCTTGTTGTTTTTTGGCCTTTTTTGGAGAGTGAACTTGTATAGAATGCCAAATGTCCAATAATTAATATCTAATTCTGAAATTTGTATCAGAAGCAATATTGACTATCCTCTTTCAAATGCAACTAGTGGCACTGATTTGGATCCTCACTGAAGAAGACATGATTGCTTTATCCAAAAAAACATGTTTGAGACTAGTTATGGGACTAGTCAAATAACCCTACCTTCCATAGACTATATCTCATAAATTAAAAGGACACAAACTATGAAATTTTTACCAGATGAAACTCATTACGATTCCTCGGTATTTTGAAAATTTCACAGTCCGAAAAAATTTAGAAAAAAAATTATAGCTAAAATGCAAAGATGACCTGCTTGAAAATGAATTTAGGAGGATTCACAAAGCGTACCTTCCATAGGATATATATCTGAAATTATAATGACCCAGAACCTGGAATTTTGACCACAAGTACTATGATGTTTCTCCGCAGTCTCCAAGAAATTGCACAGTCCAAAACTTCACAGAAAAAATGATATAGAAAAAATTCCAAGATGAATCTCTTGAAGTGGAAAAACCCTAGGATTGATGTTATGATACCAAATGTTATGATCCAAAACCTTAAAATATCATAATAAACCAGAAGTACACACCATGTACACCAATGTGAGCATGGATTACAACTCCACGATAGATAATAGATATGAGTTACACAATAACTCCTTAAAAAATAGGAGAACCTTCTCCAAATACCCAATTACATTCATACATCACAATTCACATATCCTCAATAATGAATACATGATCTCTATATATAACTATTCACACACTACACATGAAGTGCCTTTTACTATTAGGTCGACCCTAATACATATACATTTACACATTACATATACATTTAGCCCCATATATTCCCCCCTTTGGGCTCATATCATATACATTTAACCCCATATATGCCCCCCTTGGGTCATAGCAAATTTTCACTATTTTAAGCCAGAAATCCATTTTTTGGAAAATCTATTTTGCAACCCCAAATTTCTACATTAAATAAAGGTGAATCAATTTATTTTTAGTGCTTTTTCTATGAAATTAATTTTCATATTAGTAAGTTTCTTTAATTTTAGATTCACTCCTTGTTTAGCCTTGAAAAACTATTATTTAATTTATGTTTTAAGGGCTAAAACTTATTGCTATAATTAATTCTTTATGGGTAAACTCAATTCACTTTAAAGACAAGTTTTATAGCAACAATTGATTAAAGTTTACATCTAGAATTTGTGGAAGTTAAATACACACAGAGACACTCTATTAAAACCCCCAAATTTGCTTAAACGAACTCTTAACTCAAATATGGAATCTACCTTGATTAATCAACTTGATCCTTAGAGCTCTCATCCTTTAAAGATGGTTTTAATTGGGTAGTAACACATGTAACCTTAGAATTGGTTTTCTTACCTTAGGGAACCTAATTTCTATTAGGGAAGTCTCCTTTGTTTTGGGTTGTATCTCAACCTAAAAATATAGAAGTAGTTGTTTAGGTGATAGTGGAAACTCTTTTGAGTTACACTCAAGCTCAGTGCCTTGTGAGGGATTTGCACTAGCATGTGCAAGTTTGTGTGATGACATGTCGTACATTAATCATTGGGTCATATTACATTGATTGAATAATAACTATCTAGTGGACCTTATCTGAGAATGAAAAACATAGTAGACCTATTCCACATTACATTACATGACCACCATCTCTACCATATTATTAAATTTGATGGGACCTTATGTCCCATTACATCACATAAACCTCATCGAGCATGTGCTAATATCCCTTATAACTCATATAGTCTCTATGCTAATAACCCCACCAACCCATAAACCTTTATGCTAATAACTACTATAAGCTTACGGTCTCTATACTAATAACTCCTTCGAAGCCTTATAATCACTAATAACCTTTCTAACTCATATAATCCCTAAGCTAATAACACCTCCAACCCTCATAAACCTTATAATACTTATACTTTATGATAACAACTATGATAACAACTATTATAACAATGGTACCTATTCTAACAAGGGTAGTTGCAGAGCAACAAGTCCTTGCTAAGAAGGTAGACTTGCTGCTCCGATATGTATAGATGTTGGTATTTTATGTGAAAACTTATCCATGCTACATAGTTTCTCTCTAGTAGCCCAGTCGAGTAGTCCAAGCTAGAGTAGCACCCATAGTAGAATAGCCCAAGACGAGTGGATATGAGGACTTTGTTGTTGTTCGTTGTAACCAAGTTTGGTAGCCAACAAGTGAATAGTACCAGTAACTAATTAGAACTATAGTTTCTCTACCTCTTTTCTTTGTCACAGAATGGAGACTAGGTGCACTTGGATTGAACGGCAAGGGCGGGAGGCCTTAGAGAATGGGACTAAAGAATTTTGAAAAAAAGAACCTGCACTAACCCAATTTATTATAGTTTTCATGGCAGAGAGGATACTAGAGTTCGTATTTCTCTTTTTCTTTTTCAATAGGGAGGGGAGGGGACTTAGCTCTGGAGACCGGTCTCTTCTGGGGCTTTGTCATCTAGGAGTGGAATTTAGAGTTATAGAAATAGAATATGAAATCTAGAAACAAGTAATGCCTCTTTATGCAACATCATAGATTAACACTAATAGTAGAGATCTAGAGATTGGACAAGGTACACTTCTCCATGTGATTTAGACCTGTTTCTCAGAGGAAATCAAGTTTTACGTAGAGTACAAAGAAATTCATAAGGATTCAAAGAAATGGTCTTTTCAAAACTTTGCTTCAACATTTGTATCAACCTGGCGATTTTGTGCTTTGCGTTCCATTATTCACCATGTACAATTTGATTAAATTTGATTTTATTGAAGTAATCAATATGCAAATGCATGATTGAAGATCATATTACTTCTATGTCAGACACTGTAATTATTGTACACACTATTCCCTTAATTCTTATTAGTTAAAACCTGAGTTTTTGTATTATTGTTGATCTTTGTTCACATTGATGGATATGAGGGCATTGGTATCCTCAACAATTTAGTGTTTGAAGTGGGAAACCATTGTTAGAGGTCTTTATAGGAGGATTTTAATATTTTTAGGTAGGCCTATAAGTAAACTTGTCAAATGCTAAAATTTATAGGCCTTTGGAGGAGGATCTTAAGATTTTTAATCAAGCCATGAGTTGCATGTGGAAATTTGTGAAAGGTTGAAATTTATAGTGAAAAACAACATGAAATATCTTAAATCCCTTGGTATGTTGAGGTGATCGAAAGTTTATAGTTTCAAACAATTGGGGTATGCCAAGACTTCTGTCACAAATTTTTGCCTCTTAATTTGATTGAAGAAAAGGAAACACGTGAAAGACGCTGGAACAATCATCAACAGTGGAAAATTAGTCAGAATGACAATATTTATTCAGAGGGTATTCTGATTATACCATTATTTATAAGAAGTTATTACATGGATGTCAAAGAAGGATTCAATTGCTAATCACCACACCACAACAGACCATCAAGAGGACAATTATGACATAAACCTCATTGCTGGATCTATGATGGAATATGAGGAGAAGGTATTAATATTGCAAGATGTGTATTTTTTTTCGAATTTCTCCATTGGTTCCTGTGAGGACATCCAGCTGAACCATCTTAAGCATACTGAGTTGAAAGAAGGAGGTTTGGTTCAGCGCAAAGCCATTGAAAACTGACCTGGGAGTGGTACAAGTTCTGTGAAATTATCGAAACCCTTTTCAGTGAAGACGGTCATCAATACAGTCACATTATTGAAACCAAAATTAATTTAGAATCGGTCAAGATTGTGAGGCAGCAAGACGAGATCTAGACCCCGTAGTGAGGGGAGCAAGGCAGTTCAAAAGCCAGTTTACGTAGATTCTTGATCGGGTCGAACAAGCAACATTTGATGGGACGGGAGAAAACCCTATTGATGAAATGACTAATCGATCAGAGTGGTTATGGATTTTCTCTTGGCACCGGGTCACCTTAGGATATTTGGCATCATAATTACGAGCTTGAGTACGTTACACCTAATGTCATTCCTGTAGAGATTAGAACCGGTAGCTCTCACATTCCCACAAAAGAGCTTTGCTGCAAATGATTTGTATGCACGTGCCCCAACGACATTAATAATATCAAAGTACTTACACCACATATACGATTAATTGATTTCCACTGTCAGAAGTTAGTGTCAAAGTGACATATGGACTGTCATGCAAAGAACCAAGTGTGGCATACTCGTTGGCATACTCGTTGGCATAGATCCAGCACCAGTCTGATATGATCCAGACGATTCTAGTGATTAAGTTGATTCAACAATTGTAAGATTTTACAGGACCAGCTAGTATATTAGTAAATCAAAGGAAAGTTTTGAGGCGGGTCTTCTATATAAGTTGTGGTTTATAAAGGAAGCTGACTCGACAAAGCAAGCGTCGATTGTTTTCAAGGTAAGTCTAGGGTGTTTGGGGAAAGTCCTCCACGTGATACACACATGGTTGTTTTCCACACATGGTTGTTTTTTGGTAAGATAAACCATGCACCATGTAGAGCACAACACAAGAGAGCAAAGGGTTAGTTACGCCTTTGGCTACTTGACGGGGCTACTCAACTTGGTGGATGGTTGCTACGCTATTTGATTGCACTATTAAACTATGCTAACTGGGTTGGGTTGCTCAGATTGGGCTTATGCGATGGGCTTGGGCCGCTCGGTTTGGCGGGTAGGACTCAGAAGGCTCCCACCCGATAGTAGTTCCACTATATCGCATTACACTTGAAACAAAGGTCTACTGCACATTTCAATTCAATTTTCTAAATTTGTGGTGTTAATTTTTAGTAACAGAAATGAAACCATTAAGGAGGACGTAATCTTTTGTTCATGGTTTGGCCGACCAAGAGTAAAGGTAGCAGCAATTGAGATTTTTGAGCAAGAAAATTGAAAAAAGCTGGATTGTATACCCACCTAAATGCAAAAGAAAATGAAACAAGAAAATTAATCTATCGTTTACTTCAAGCAATAGAAACATGTAAATTAATCTACCATTTGTATAAAGTTTGAATTCTAGATCAGTATTGTCGTAGACCCTGAAATAATTATTTTTTGCGACCTGAAAATAATAAATCTGTAAGTTTATTATTGAGCGCATCTAAGAGACATTCCTCTCAGAAGAAATGACTTATGTTTCTCTGCCAACAACATAAGTGATTATCACGCTGGTGTCAAAGACTTTCAAGCAGAGAGCTATCAAAGCACAACCTGTGACCTAGCTCTTGGCAATGACTCGGGGCTATCTGCAATGACTCCTTATCTCTACAATCAGCTTTGGGTAAGTCATATCGCCATTCATATATATATAATTTATTGCAACTCACTTTGTAGGAAGAAAGGTAGAAAGGCTAAGTAAGGCCCCCGTTTTTTTAAGGTGGAAAAAGGAAGAAAGGCTACCGTCATCTATTGGACCTGTTTAGGCATCTGTGAGACTTGGTGATTAAAAGGCATAAGAAGGTGAATGAAAATCACAAGCCTTAGCTGGGAAGCAAAAAGCGCGCAAGAGGAGGGGCCAGAGGAGTGCGCCCAGGTTGATGAGGAGTTTGGAATAGCCTCGGTCCAGGCATGATGCAACTACGGGCGTACCTCTAGGCCCAGGCATGAGACGAAGAGTGACGACCTAGCTAATGTTACGATGAAACCACATGCCACAACCTATGAAGCCACATGCCACTCAAAATTATGGTTGATAGTTGTTCAAATATCTACTTGACAGAGGAAGCATGCCATGCTAAAAGATGAAATATGAAAAGAAGCATGCTAACAATAAATGTTAACAAAGTAATGCTAACTCTCAAAATAGCATTAGTTCACTTCAAGTTGAAAAGTTACTATAAAAATGAAAATGTGAAACAAAAATTTGCATAAATCGATTAGAACTTTGGTTAAAAATATTGTGCTTGCATTAGTTTTGGTGCAACTACTAATATAGCAACTAGAATTGATTACTAAGAATCCCGAGCACGAAGTGCAGGGACTAATAACACGTCCAACCCATAACCTCTATAATCATTATTTTGCTAATAACTCCTACGCATACTTGTGCTACTAACTTTTCCTATAATCGTTATGTCAATAACAACTATAACCCAATGCACCTTCGTATTTTAGATATACACATGTCACACACAATTAATTTTTTTTTCTTTGATAGAGACGCTTTCAATTTTAGGTGCATGTTATTGGGATTCTCGCTCTAGGTTCTGAAAAGTCTTGAAAATGAATTGAAGGATACTTTCATATGGCTTATTTTATTAAAAATGGTAAAAAGAAAATGATGATAAAGAAACGATGTGCATTTTATCCTAAACTATGAGCGAATCACACTAAAAATGTTTGCGTGTCACTTTCTTATTCGATTCTCGTTTCCACTTCTGGTAGACGTTTGATTCGATTGTCGTGCATCTCGCCCGCCATTGCTTCAGAGTCAATGCAGACTACCCGAGTCAAAAAGTAAGCACATCATGTCGACCATTAAAATAAAAACGATGGAAAAAAGTAAATTTCCAGAGAGATTCCGCCAAACAGGTGTACACCACTTCAATTGAAAAGCCCTTTTGTCAATAGTTTTTCACGAGATATGATCTGTAGTAATACGTACATTCGCAAAAAGATATCCGCACTGGTTGACGCGGTGGCGACTTTTTTCTATTGATAAGCGTCTCCATTCCTCCCCTGGCGTTTCTATGTGTTGGATCGGATCATAATTCGTCTCAATTGCTAATGGTGATCGTCAGATCCACTAGTAACCAGTCACTGTGCTCGATTTGTTTTCTATTAAACTCAACCAACCCACCCCAGAGGAAAACAATTATCATCCAGATTGGTTGGGAGTAGAGTGGATAGTAGTGGGGAATATTGATGATGGGGTTTAAGCTTTATTTTGCAATTGTTTTCCAATGCAGCCTCCTGTTCGGTCCTGTCATTGCTGAGGATGGAAAGGTGCGGGCTCCTATTTTCCTCAAATTACTTCTCTTTTGTCTGCAACATCACTCCAATTTGAATTATGTCGCGCCCGGAA
>ML785422.1:159362-174307 GCA_009831015.1 Picea engelmannii
TATGAACAAATAATTAATGATAATTAATTTAGTTAATATTATATAGGAAACAATTATTGTTTGGCTAACATCTTAGGACAATCAGATTATCAATTTAATTATAATTAATAACCTTTACATTTATTTAAGCAGGGTCGTTACACGAATGTGCTATACTGCAGCTACAGGGCTCTGAGACTTCCTTTCCAACCTGTTGTTGAAGCCCCAGAAAGGAAATGGAGTAGCCGAAGGACTATTGAGCAGAGAAGGGGCACATTTCCTGGGGTGGGATAGGCATGTGGGGAATGAGGGACTGTAGGCTATTAGTTCGAATTGACACCTGGTATAGATTTTTTCCTGTTGTCCGAGATACATCAGCCTGGTTAAGAATTCATTTACCCGGGTGGAGTTTAGTCCTAGTTTGGGGGTGACCCACTGCTGAGATTTCTGAGCAGTGTGGTCTAAGGATGGGAGAAACATGGAATGTTTGCACGCAATTGGTGGTCTTTTTCTCAAATACAAGTGTCAATTGTGTGTTAAATTACATGATGCATTATTATTTATGCACTTATTTTTATGGGTTTTTCTTGTGTATGATGTATGTGTATTTCCATTATTATTCTGTATAAACATGTGTAATTGCATAGTATTTGTATGATTTAAATTCATATACATTTTGAAAATTATTTCACGTGGCATAGCCCAACAGTGGGGTGGTCGGGGATGCTACAGAAGGGAAGACTCTATTTGAACACTAGGAATACAAAAAAGGGAAAACTGAGTTGAAATCGAACTAAGATGGTGACTACCAGATGAAATTTGATCAATAGTGACAATGCTTCTATTGTGAGGGAAATGCATCACATGAAAGATCGTAGAAACCACATCCTTCATAGCATAAACATAATCACACGCAAGAAAATATTTAATTCTAAAGGGCTTGACACCACTAATAAATAGATTAGAACAATATTCCCACCTAAGGTGATATGAAACTATGAAAGAATCCCCAGAAATTCTTTAGGTCTTTTGTCAAAAATCAATAGCTCACTGGTAGATGAAACAAGCTTGGCAGAACCCAACGCTTGCCAAGCCAAGCAGGATAAAATGTTTTTAGAGGATCCTTCATTTACAATACATACATGAACACCTTTGAACATAGATTCAACCATAATCGTTATCTGGAGAGGTCTAGAAGAAGGAAGGAGAGGCTCCATAAGGTTATTCCAATCAAAGGAAACCATCCTAGGACTTGGAGGGAGCGTACTTGAAGAGATTGAAATTCCCCCTTGTTAAGAAGGTACTGAATTGGATATGCTAAAGACATTGTTGAAAGATGCATCACTCCCTGAAAGAAGAGTGGGATAGGTCGAAGATTGCATTAGATCGAACATTTTAGAAGACTAGTCACTCTCCAAGAGAAGAGTTGGATTAGTCGAAGATTGCATCACTGTGACCACTTCTTCAACCACTGGTTGAAAAGGATGCGAGACAACATTGTCAAGAGATACATCAAGCCCCAAAATGAGATTGGTATCAGAAAAATATGGTATCAACATGAAAACTTCATTAACCAACGATTTATTATATTGTTGGGAAACTGAAGATGACAAAGAACCAGAAGGGCCTTCAGATAAATACCATTATCTTCGTACCACGTCAATAGAAGGGCACAAATAATTAAGGTGACATCCTTTGCAAATATTACAAGGGAACTTAGGCTTACATCCTATATGTATAGGCTTCTCAACCGTATCAATTCCCCCAACATGACTTGTAGTGGCTGGTAGGTTGCTCCCAACATGACTTGTAGTGGCTAGGTGTTGATCTCCAACATGACTTACAGAGGCTGGTGACATTTGTCCAGTATGACTAGCAGTTAGTAGACTTTCGCTCCTAGCATGACTCGCAGAGGCCAATTGCTTTTCCTCAACATGACTCATAGAGATTGTGGACCTACTCCAACATGAATCATAGAGGTTGGTGAATTAATTCCAGTATGAATCACAGTGACTAGACTCGTGCTTCCAGCATGACTTTCAGTGGCTAATTACTTGCCCCCAGCATGACTCATAGTGGCTGGTGACAGGGCTCCAACATGAATAGGAGATGTTGGTGACTTCTTCTTCTTACTCTTCATCTTCCTATTCCTTTTATACTTCAGGTTACTAGTAGCAAGACTTTCACCAGAAGAGGGAGAAGGAGAAGGAGTAAACTTGGAGGATGTAGAACGTGAAGGATCAACATCTGTATGATTTCCTCGATATAAGGTGCTTATCTGAGAAGCATAAAGATATTTAGAAACATTCAGAGTGGTCCACAACCAAACTGGTAGTCCTACATTCAACCCAAGAATGTTCAAAGTGGCCATCAAGGGGGCACCAACGTTTCCAAAGAAAGGAAAAGCACAAGAATCCCCTAGGTCAGGAGTTCCTTGGTTAGTATCCTCAAGAACTTTGACAATGCCTTTCTTATGCATAGGTTCATCCCTTGTGAGATTGTTCATGTCCATAAAAGTCTTACGCACTGGCTCTGACGAATTAGTGGTATAAAAACCCACACCTTCTAAGAGGCAACTCCACGCTTTCAAGAGAAAGATGGGGGGTCCTTCCTGACCAGTGGAGCAATTGGTCGACCACCTTTAATTAATGATCCAAAAGAGGTAATATTAACACAACCTAAGGAAAACTATATAAAACAACACTCCAATAAAAATTCCTAAGAGAAACATCACAAGAAAACAACTTTTCCAAATCTTTAGTCTAAGTGGATGAGGTCCTGAGTCCAAAGCAATGAAAAATTGAAAATGAACCTTTCGGGAAAAGGTAGGGGTTGATTAAGTCCCATGAACCAACAAATGAAGGAGTGAGAATAAGTTATCCCGACCTCCACTAACCATCGTTATAAGGTGAAATGGCCCACGCTTCGCGGAGAACCCTCCAACAGTATTGAAAAGTGTGATATGAAATCTTCCCCAGATACCACGACAAACCTCCATAATGACCTCTTAAACCCCTAGGAAAAACAACTAAGGTTACCAACTCATAGTCAACGTTCGAGGGGTACAATCGATAGTCGATATCGAACGTATGGGAAGGGTAACTGAACCCAAAACACTTCCAGAGGACTGATGCCATATGGTTCAATATCACTTTAGGAAAATCCCCCAATATATGATCTCTCCACTATGCTTAGTTAATCTTTGGAAGGGTTATCTCCTCGGCTCTCCTTTACAAGACCTAGTGTTTCACTCATGTGTTGGATGAGATTCTCGACTATACTTACAGAACAGTTGGATTTGAGACTCTTCATAGCTCAGACTCCTATGTTTTTTTTCTTTCCATGGAGAAATTAACTCTGCAACCTAAACCAAGGCCCTAACCCTAAATGTTTTTGTGAACCCCAGAAACAAAGTCTAGTACATTTTAAGTTTATCATTTGTTTAAGCGGTTGTTTTTACTCAAAAGGTATGGAGTGAAACTGATGTTGCTTGAGACTTTTGTAAAAATGAAACTTATAAGAACACTGGAAAATAAAATTTTACACTAATTCTCCGATGAAAAAAAAAATCAAAAAAGAAAATGCATGTACAATCCTTCAAACATTGAAATGCAAATTCTTCCTTTCCTATGCAAAATGCACAATGCATCCTTTTGAGAAAACCGAAAGAGAAAAAAAGAGAGGATATTCTTTGTTATTTTTCCTTTGAAATGCTTTCAATCAGGGATGATTTTAAGGATGGAAATTTGTTTTAAAATGTAGAAACCTTGGCAAATCTTACTAATCCTTTTATATGCCAACTATAAATATTTGGCGATATTTTTGTAAAAATATTCAAATTTATAAGGATTTTATATAACTTTTATAAAAATTTGGCGGTTTTTAAGGTAAAATAATTTTATCCTAAAGAATTTGGGCGAATCATTTTTAAAACAGCGAATCTCGTTTTTGGAAAAACCATGGAAAATTAGCCCATGAGCGAAATTTAGCCCCTAAAATCATCCATTCTTTCAATATGAGAAGAAACCAAAATTCTATGCTAACAATAAAATGCAAAACAATTCAAAGAAAGAAAGAGACCTAACTAGCAGAAAAACTAGGTTTTTTTGTTTTCTTTTTCTTTCTACCAAAGAAAAACTTTAAAAAATGCTAAAAGAAAGAAAAAAATTTAGTTTTATGTTTCAAAAATCCAAGGAAAACACAAAATAAAAGTCTCGAACTCAAATATAAACTCAAGTTTCAAAGATGACAACAACAATGACTAGAAAATCAAGATCTTGAGAACAAGACTAGTCTTATAGTCATGCAATCCAAGAAATAAAAGGGAGACAAATATGGTTAAGCAAATTTGTTTTCCATTCAAATTTAAGGCTTTAATAACCTCCTATATGCCACAACCAAAGTCCCCCAAAAATACCCCCAAACTAGTTGAAAGAGGGCTCCAAAAAGGTTGAAAAACAAGCAAAAAAATCACTTTTTAGAGGCATCCGCGGGTCACCCCACTGAAAATCGTGGATATAATCTTATTTACGCAGGTTATATCACTATAGGAAGGACATATGAATTTTATCTGTGGTTTGGCCTTCTACAAAGAGTTGATATCCGCGATTTGGACTTGTGCAAAGCACAGATATACCCAACACTTACGTGTTTTTTTAGAACTGAAATCCATGCTTCACACCTATGTAAGGGTAGCATATGTACTCAGTTTATGTGAAATCAAATAGAGGATATAATTAAAAAATATTGGAAAAAATGGTTCTGAAACCCAAAACTCAAAATGTAGCAAAGAGACAAACAATAAGCCAAAAACACTAGGAAACCAAGAGCAAGAAATTTTAGAATGTTTTGAGAGTTTCCTAAGACTTTACAAAGAAATTAAAAGCAAACACAAATATAGGAGGTTCAACTTATGATGAAGAACCAACCTAGACCCTCAAGTTATGAGAGAAAATATCACAAAATAAAAACTCTTACACATATTTGCGACTGTGTAAACTAGGACTCCCGAACATCTGCAGGTCATACAAAGAAAAATCATGGATATCCACGAATCATAAAGGGACAAAGCATGGATGGATCAGTAAAATTTGAAAAATAAAAAATCCAACTAGAAGTAGGCTTTTAGAAATTTTAGGAAACATTTCTAGATGGAAAATGTTTTGAAAATAAAATCCAGGAAACAACAAAATTACAAAACTAAGACAACCCAAGAAACCCTAAGACCGACCCAAACTAAGAGAATATTTCCCCAGTATGGTCGCCAATTTTGTTATGGGATTTTTCCCTTATGAATTTGGATTATGTTGCAGTAGATCTTGACCATATACAATACACAAAACCTACCCCCGCATACAAAAATTGCAATGAAATAACTACCTAAGGATAGAGAAGAAATAATGTCACACCTTGTATCCTATTAGTTGATATTGTTCCTTGCTCTTGACCCTCGACCCACTCCTGATATCTACCTGAACTAATCTACAAAAGGAGATCAAGAAAATGTTGCAACAAAGTAGTTATAGGATCAAATTATACATGTAATATATAGATAAATTCAAATATGTGAATAAAAATGACATACATAAGTAAGTTGAACAATATTACACAAGTATGGAGGAAACGATAACTCTTTTATTAGAAACGGTAGAAATGAGTGGTTACAAATTGACTCCAACCATTGACACTACCTCGAAACCAACCTCCTAGATTCCTCCAATGGTCCTTCAAGCATCAACTTAGCAGGATTTCCCTTCATCGGATGACTCAATAGGGATAGGAACAAATCCTATAGTCAGACAAGAGAGAGAAATGAGCATTGGAAAGCAAGTTCTAGAATCAAGGGGATGCTACTCATAGGATAATGGAGATAGGGAAGCTTGCAAATTCTTCATATTAACTTTGCACCTTGGTTTTCCTCCTCATACATGCCCTCAAAGGTTCCTTTATACCATGCTCAAGAGGTTGAGGTGGTTGAATTCCACTGTGTACAGGATCGAGGGAGGTTAGGAATGATCCCAATCTAAAACCCCACCCAAAATAGAGGAATTATTTTATTTTTCACATTTTTTTAGGGAATCCACGAGTTTCATACTATCAAGGAATGAACATCCGCGGTTTGCACACTAGTGACCTGCGGATGGAAATAAAAATGTTGTTTTTTTAGATGATTTGATGCAAGAGGATGGGATTTACATTTGCAAGCTAGGGAAAATGACTAATCCATCCCATAAATGCAATGATGTGGAAAATTATGGTATAACAGCTCCACCAAACATCTTAAACAAATATCTGTTGATTTCCCTTCATTGATCAATATCTCTAGCCTAGTCAACATCGACAAAGACATGTACATTCACTTCCCTATCAGTTTCAATTTTCCCTTGGTAATAGATTGCATACTTAGTTGTGCCATGAAAGTACCTAAACACTCTCTTGATAGTAGTCCAATACACTTTCTTAGGTGTCAACATGTACATGCTCAATACTCCCACTGCATGGGCAATATCTAGTTGAGTACATACCATTCCATATATCAGACTACCAACAACACTGACATAGGAAATACATTTGATGTCCTCTATTTATTCTCGCATATTTTAACATCATTCAACAATTCGTTTAACCCATAAAGGAATAGGTACCTTGACCAATTTTCACTCCTGCAAGTTGAAATGTTTTAAACTAGTTTCAATTTACTTCCTCTGATTTAACCAAAATTTTCTAACTTCCCGATCTCTCTTAATCTCTATTCTAAGATTTAATTTAGCATCATTGATATCCTTCATGTCGAACTTGGAGGATGGTTGCATTTTTACCTCCTCTATATAATCCATGTTGTTTCCAACCAACAACATGCCATCGACATACCATGCTACATAGATGAAACAATTGTATTCTTTCTTGGAATACACACAATGATTAGCCTGTGGATTAAGGTTGGTTGTCAATGATGTCAACCCTTGAAGAAAGACCCATAGCACAAAGGTTTGGGTAATGGACCCAAGTTTGTTTGATGTAAAGATGACTCATTATTGTCTTGTCATGGTTGATAAGAAGTAAATATGGATGAAATCCAAAGTGGTCCCCTTATGGTGAAAGCCCTCATGGGACAACGCTTTGCGAAGTGAGAGAACCCATGCTTAATTATGGAATAATTAGATAAAGGATAGTGAATTTGTTAGCGAAACTATCCTAGATGGATAGTGCTTGTCATGTCATTTTCGGTGGTATGTGGTACGTCACATAACTCCTCACGGTTAGAGAGTTATGACCATATGAAGTTGGAGAACCCTCATGAGTCTTATAGAAGCCCCCAAGAGTCAAAGTGTTGTGCAAAATAAATTATTTTAAATGGAGAACTCCCTAAAATAAGGAAATTGTAAGGCTACATGAAGGTATAAATAAGAGTCAAAGCTCACTTATTAAACACTCACTTGTACATATTGTATATATATTTTCTTGTGTAAAGCTTCTTGTAAATACTTATGAATACATCTAAAGTGGCGAACGTCTAAGGTAGCATGAAGGGTTGACGACGAAATTCTCAGATTCACAGAAAACCTTATTTTCTAAGGCGTACGCGAGCTCTCTGTGTATAGGGTGTGTACAGTACGCGGAATGTCTGTGTATATGGAGTGTATGTATGCGGGCTGGCTATGTACAAGGTGAGTACATGTTGGTAAAGCCATAGAAACTTGAGAAGATGAATATCCAGAGGTTCTAGAATCTGAGATCAAGCTCCTAGGAAGGTCTAAAGTGCTCAGATACATCAGATCCATCCTTTGGTTCAAAATGTATGTCTTATTTCTATGAATAGTTGGATTTTGATGTATGCATGAGGAATGGCAATGGAGATTTGAGGATTCTCCCTAGAAAGACTAGTAGCTACATGGGAACTTCTACATAAGTAAGATATACTGAAATAAAATGTCGGTACATTCATCATTGATACTTCTTGTTGAGGCACATCTTGTATTTCTTGGCATATGGCTAAGGGTTTTTATAGTACATGGTTGAGATCTTGTATTTGTTGATGTATTGAGAGGCTGAATATCAGAAAGGGTTTGATGACTAAGATCATGTGAGGGAAATTATACATGTTCATGATTTCATACACTTATATGGCACATGACTAGAAAGAGACATACTTGTCTTGAGTGAATGAGAAGGCATGCACAGGGTATAGTTATAGTCTGGATACAGTGATAGGTTATATATCAATGTGAAAGAAGTTACAAAGGGTCAGAAGTTTTCAAGTAAAAGGAAACCCTAGTTCTAGAAGGCATACACAGGTTGCATAACAGTTAGAGCGCGTACATACGCTAGCTGCATAACATACAGAGCATGTACATACGTGGGCTGCAACACTATAGGTCATGTATCTGTTGATTTCTTGTATATACATGTTCAGTTCAGGTACAGATTGATTACAGGGCAGTTGTACAGATTGGATACATGTCAGTGGTACAAGTTGTTACAGTTGTACAATAGTATATATCACAGTGATAGGTTGACAGTGGTTCCATCATTCTACTTATACTTCAGGACGGTTGGACAGGGTAGGGATAGGTGGTTGTAGCCACTTTCCATTTGTAGTCGGAGAACATAGGGGGTTGTAGCCTCCTTCTGATTGTAGCAAAAAAATTGGGGAGTTGTAGCTTCCTTCAGGTTGTAGCCTGAGAAACTAGGGGGTTGGAGCCTCCTTCCAGTTGTAGCTGGAAAACAAAGGAAGTTGGTGCTTCCAATGAATGTAATTCTTCAAGACATATAAGAAAAAACATTATGTGGTTTTCTCCCGATTTGGATTTCCATGTAAAACACTGGTGTACTGTGTATGTGTGTGATTGTTCATTTCTTATTACTCATTATTGGATAATAATTCTACATTGATATAACACTTGGAGAAAAAAGTGTATAATTACACTATTACTGATTCACCCCCCCTCTTAGTAATCCAACAATTGGTATCAGAGCATGTTCCTTCAGAAATCAATTTAACCACTGAAAGGTAGATCATGGAGAGTACCAACTCATATAAAAATGGAATACCACAGTTTGATGGACAAAAGTATGCTTTTTGGAGCATAAGGTTGAAGAAATATATATAGGCACAGGTATTTCAAGTTTGACAACCAATTGTAGATGGATACACAGCACCAACAGTTCCACCAACACATGAAAAAGTAGTAAAACTTGGTGAAGATAATTCCAAAGCCATAAATGCACTTTTGAATGGTCTCAGTGATAAGGTATTCACCAAAGTTGCACATTGTAAATCCGCTAAAGAGATTTGGGACAAACTTCAAAATATTTATGAAGGAGATACAAAAGTCAAAGCAGTAAAGCTTCAAACTTACAGAGGTCATTTTGAACAACTAAAAATGAAGGAAGATGAAGATATCATAGCCTACTTCTTACGAGTCGATGAAATAGTGAATGCAATCATAAGATTGGGAGAATAAATTGAAGAATCTGTAATTGTTCAAAAGGTACAAAGATCTCTTCCTATGAGATTCAACCCTAAGATATCAACAGTAGAAGAAAGATCGGATCTAGACTCAATAAGTATGGACAAACTGCATGGAATCTTTACAGCATATGAAATGAGAACTGAACAGAAAAATCCATATGTAAAAGAAGAAGCCTTCAAAGCATCCAAAAGATCAAAGCAAAAGAAAAAGGAACAAGAAGAATATAGCAGCAACAGTGATGTCTTGGAATATGATGAAGAAGTGACCAACTTCATCAAAAGACTGAACAAGGGAGCCAACGATAGGTATAGAGGTAAGATTCCTTTAATTTGTTTTAATTGTGATGGTATTGGTCATTTTGCTAACAATTGTCCTCATAAGAAAAAGAGAAATGATGAAGGTTACTCAAAAGGAAAACACACATATAAAGGTAAAAGAACTACAAAGAAAGTTTTCAAGAAAAACTTATGCACCAAAGAAGACATCTCATCATCAGATGAAGATGAAGTCAGTGACAATGAGATAGGAAGAGTTCTATTCATGGTAGTGAAAGACTCTGACAAAGAATACTTCGAAGAAGAATATGAAGAAGCCGAAGAAGAATATGAAGAAGTCGAAGAAGAAATTGAAGAGGCAGAAGTTGATTATTGATAAGAATTAATGTGTGTCATAGAAGTTATCAGAAGAGAAAAGAAGAAAAATAAGAAACTACAAGTAGAACTAGACAAGAAAAAGGACACTCGAGAACTAGAACAAATGATCACAAAATTGAAGGTTCAAATAGAAGAAAATAAAATAATTGAAGAAGCACTCAAAGAACAACTAGAAGAAAAAGACAGGATCATTGGAAACTTGGAAGCAAAGATTGTCACACTAAGAAAGGATATTTAAAAGAAAAATATGCAGAATAGCTCAAAATTTATGGATGACATTATCAGTAGTAAAAAATCTCATCTTGACAAGTCCGGACTTGGATACAATCAGACAAAAAGGGGATCAATCTCCAAAACAACAGAGCAAGAAACATATTCAAAAAGCTATGCAGAAACAATCAAAGGGGATAGGAATATATACAAGGAAGATTACAGTGACACTCCTTCACCAAGAAAATTCATATTTCATAATCAACAACAGATAGACAGGCCTCAAGAAGAAGAAGGATTCATAAGAGCACCTCCTTTTAAAAGATCTTCAACTGCCAGGTATCAAACTATATTTTTTGGTTTATGTTATGCATGTAATAATTTTGGACATAAAACTGTAAATTGCAGAGCTAAAAATAAGAACAATAACAACTTTGAGAGTCATACACAAAGGGGTTATTGAAGAAGACCTAGTGAAACACAGAAAATAAGTTACAATAGGTTTGAATCTTTGAGCACTGAAGTGGAATGCTACAAATGTAACAATTTTGGACACATGGCCAAAGATTGTGGAATGACAGTCCCTCCTAAAGAACCTCAACAGAATAACAATAGTCACAAACAAGAACCTCAAAAAACGACATGGATAAGAAAGAAAGATCAGTATAGAAATGAAGAATGCATAATCTCTCTACAAGCTCAGTAGAAGAAACACGGTTGGTATGCTGATAGTGGGTGTTCAAAGCACATGACAGGTGACAGAGACAAGTTTCTTACATTACGAAAGGAAAGAGATGGATCAATCTCCTTTGGAAATGATAATTCAACCAAAATCATTGGAAAAAGCACAGTCTGAATTGGGAATAAGAATGAAAAGGAAGAAAATGTTCTACTGGTAGAAGATATGAAACATAATCTTCTAAGTGTGAGTCAAATGTGTGACCAAGGTCATAAAGTTACTTTCGATTCACAAAAGTGTGACATAACAAGAGAAGGTTCAGGGAAATTGGTCGGTACAGCTGCAAGAACTTCAAACAACATATATGTGTTAAGTGAAATTGGAAATGAAAAGTCTTGTCTAGGAAAGGAAGATGAAATTTGGCTATGACACAGAAGAATGGGTCACACACATTTTGATAACCTTGTTAAAGTCAACAAAAGAGAAGCAGTAAGAGAAATTTCCCAAATCATGAAACCAACCAACACTTTATGCAAACATTGTCAACAAAGAAAACAAACAATGACCAGGTTCAAATCAAAGAAATATTCAACAAGACCATTGGAAATTGTGCATACTGATCTAGTTTGACCAATTACAAAAAATGGCTTAAAAGGTGAGAGATATTTTATGTTATTAGTTGATGATTATAGAAGAATGACTGCAGTTTGCTTTCCCAAGAACAAGTCAGAAGCTTTTGAAAACTTCAAGATCTACAAGGAAATGGTTGAAAATGAGATGGATTCATGAATCAAATGCTTAAGATATGATAATGGAGGAGAATTCGCCTCAAAGGAATTTATGGCCTACTGCAACAATCATGGAATAAAAAGACAATTCTCCGTCCCTAGGACACATCAATGGAATGGAGTTGTTGAAAGAAAGAACACGACAATACAAGAAATGGCTTGAACAATGCTAATGGATTCAAAATTGACAGATATTTTTTGGACACGGGCAGTGCATACAATAGTTCACATTTAAAACAGAGTAGTGCTCACAAACAACACTGACAAAACTCCTTACGAGCTATGGAAAGGAAGACCAACAAATGTGAAACACTTCAGAGTTTTTGGAAGCAAATGCTACATCAAAAGAGAAGATGGCGGAATGAAAAAGTTTGATTCTCTTGTGGAAAAATGAGTACTTTTTGGCTACTCAAGTACAAGGAAAGCATACAAGTGTTATAATCTAAGATTGAACAAAGTTGTAGAAAGCATCAATGTAACAATTGATGAAACAGGCATACTAGAATCAAAGGAAGAAAATGAATCAATGAAACAACCCTTAGAAGAAGAAGGAGAATATGAAAAATAAGTAGAAGAGGAAGATGAAGAGAATCCGACAAAAGTAGAAAAGCAAGTTCAGTAAGTGTCTCCAAAGACACCCAGTAAATGAGTACAGAAGAATCATCCTTCAGATCAGATTATCGAAAGCAAAGATGCAGGAGTTGAGACTAGAAGAAGAATCCATTCACCAGAACAAACACACCTAGCACTCTTATCTACAATTGAACCAAACTGTTTTGAAGAAGCCAACAAGGATGAATTTTAAAATAAGACCATGAATGAAGAATTTGATCAAATAGAGAAAACAAATATTTGGGAATTGGTTCCAAGACCAAAGAATAAGAATGTGATCGACACAAAATGGGTTTTCAAAAATAAATTGAATGAAAATGGACAAGTTACAAGGAAAAAATCTAGATTGGTATGTAAAGGATATGCTCAGATTGAAGGAATTGACTTTGAAGAGACATTTTCCCTAGTTTCCAGAATGGAAGCAATCCGTTTTCTTTTAGCTTATGCATGCTCCAAAAATGTTAAAGTATATCAGATGGATATAAAATCAGCTTTTCTGAATGAGGAACTTGAAGAGCAAATCTACATTGAACAACCAAAAGGATTTCAGTTGTCAGAGAACACAGATTACATGTGTAAATTAAAGAAGGCGTTGTATGGTCTAAAACAGGCTCCTAGAACATGGTACTCCAGACTGGATAAGTATCTGCAGCAGGCAAGGTTTAGAAAATGAAGTGCAGACAACAATCTCTACATCAAGGTAAGTCAAGGTAATATTTTATTAATTGAAGTTTATGTTGATGATATTATTTTTAGTACTGATGATGACAAGTTAAGCTAGAAATTTGCAAAAGATATGCATAATGAATTTGAAATGTTGTTACTTGGAGAACTATCCTTCTTTTTGGGACTTTAGATACGTCAAAGAAACCAATGAATTTTTATTTTTCAAACCAAGTATATAAGAGAAATGCTAAAGAGGTTCGGAATGGAAGATTGCAAACTAGTTATCACTCCCATGAAAACCAGTTGCAAGTTCAACAAAGATGATAATTCAAAGTCTATAGATCAGAGGAAATATAGGTCAATGATTGGAATCCTACTATATGTGACAACATCCAGACCAGATGTAATGCAGGAAGTTGGACATATGGCATGATTTCAAGCAACACCAAAGGAATCACATGTATTAGCAGTGAAGAGGATTTCAGATATCTCAAAGGAATATAAGAGTTTGGATTATGGTATCCAAAATGAAAGGATCTATCACTTATTGCCTACATAGATGCAGATTGGGCAGGTTGTATTGATGACTGACAAAGCACCAGTGGAGCAACGTTCTACTTGGGTGAGTGTTTAGTATGATGGCTAAGAAAAAACAATCATCGATGTATTTATCTACAACTGAGACAGAGTATATTGCAGTAGCATCATGTTGTGCATAGGTTATTTGGATGAAACAAACTCTGACAGATATACAAGTTGAGTATGATGAGCACATTCCAATTTATTGTGATAATACAAGCACCATCAGTGTCTCGAAGAACTCGGTGATGCACTCCAAGACTAAGCACATTCCAATCAAGTATCATTTTCTACGGGAGAAGGTTGCAGAAAAGAACATCAGAGTTGATTATGTGGGAAAAAAAGAACAAGTGGCAGACATATTTACAAAACCACTTCCACGGGAAACCTTTGAATATCTTCGCCTAAGACTTGGAGTTATTTCTACTCCAAAATGAATGTTTTTTGAAGTCTTCTCTTATATGTCTTAGATTTACACGAGAAATCACCATAAGAGGACAATTCAGTCAGGGGGAGCAGCCCCGGATGGAAAAATAACTTTTCCATTGATGACAAAGGGGGAGAATTTTATCAGATGCAGAGGACATAGGCATGGTTCCAGGGGGAGAAGATTTATCAGATACACAGAAGCATGGTTCCAGGGCGAGCATATTTATTAGATACAGAGGACAGAGGCATGGTTCCAGGGGGAGCATGAGTGATATGATTTTAGTATTGCATCAGAGTGTTGTCGTCAATGCCAAAGGGGGAGATTGTTAATTAAGGTTGGTTGTCATTGATGTCAACCCTTGAAGAAATCCCCATAGCACAAAGGTTTGGGTAATGGAACCAAGTTTGTTTGATGTAAAGATGACTCATTATTGTCTTGTCATGGTTGATAAGAAGTAAATATGGATGAACTCCAAAGTGGTCCCCTTATGGTGAAATCCCTCACGGGAAGACGCTTTGCGGAGTGAGAGAACCCATGCTTAATTATGGAATAATGAGATGAAGGGCAATGAATTTGTCAGTGAAACTATGTTAAGTACCTGGATAGATCTACAAATATAATCACCACAAATACTGAATACACAATAGATCCACAAAGAAATATAGAAGAAACCACACTTTGTTATTACCAAACCCTTGAGGTAGGGCAACACCATACAATGGATCCTATTACAGAAGGGATCCTCTCCTGTTCACTTGCCTCTTCGAGGGGGCATCCTCCTATTGAGCTACCGCTCCAAATACAATACTTCTCTTCATATCTCATTACATTGCTTGAACCCCTTTATATAGTTCTACCATCACCTAAGAACATTCT
>ML785422.1:175103-196152 GCA_009831015.1 Picea engelmannii
ACAATCGTCCTCAAAATCATACCAAGCATATATTTCTTGATTATATTCATTCATGAGGCCCTGCATAAGAAATATCTCCTGCATGTCATTCAATGAATCTTGAATACTATGAAAACTATCATTGAGGCCATATGTGAGGCTGGTTGTGAGGCTATGTGTGAGGCTGTTTATGAGGCGATGTGCAAATGCATCCAATCTATCATCCAATTGGGCTTTGAATGATTCAAGAATTTGTTTCAAGGTTTGAGATGAAATAGCCATCTGAGCACCCTATGAACTCTTCGGTCCTGCATTCATCACGGAAAAACTCAAAAAATAAACCCAAGAAGTTTCGACAGAAAATCGCGTCTTTTTCTGGAAAAACCCTAAAAAACTACTGAACTTAAAATGCTCATAACTTCACTTCCCGGACTCCGTTTCGATTGATTTTTTTTTTTTGAAATTGGGTGAAATTGTGAGAAGAACTCAGATATGTAATTTATTTAGGCAAATTCAGCCTCCAAATGCTATAGAGATAAAAATAAATCGCGTCGTTGTCCGCAGAAAAAACCCTGAAAAATTGCAGATTTTAAAACCTCAATATCTTGACCTTCCGGACTTCGTTTCTGACGATTTTTTTTTTTTAAATTGGGTGTTTTTCTGAGAGGAACTCAGATATACAACCCTTTTCTGCAAATTTTGCACAGAAATATACTGAAAATGTCTGGAATGTCGCGGCCCTCTTTTTTTCTTCTCCGAAAAAAAAATCTGCAAAAATAAAAAATAGTTGCCTACAACTCCGGCCAAGGAAAGTGCTCTGATACCAATTGTTAAGAATCTGAATAGATATACCAATATAATAACCACAAATACTAAATACACAATAGATCCACAGAGCAAGATAGAAGAAACCACACTTTATTATTACCAAACCCTTAAGGTAGGGAAACACCATACAATGGATCATATTATGGAAGGGATCCTCTCCTGTTCACTTGCCTCTTCGAGGGGACATCCTCCTATTGAACTACCGCTACAAATACAATACTTCTCTTCATGTCTCATTACATTGCTTGAACCCCTTTATATAGTGCTACCATCACCTAAGAACATTCTAGAGGAGGAATCTTCTAGAAGTAAAACCTTCATTTATTATATCTAACTACCATAGTGGGCCTTATTTAATAATATAGTGGACCTAGTCCACCTTACATTGAATGACCTCCACTATTATCACTATGGGCCCTCTGCTTCCCCCCCACTACCTCTCTAGCTACCTTACAAACTATCCTAGATGGATAGTGCTTGTCATGCCATTTCTGGTGGTATGTGGAATGTCAAATAACTCCTCACGGTTAGAGAGTTATTACCATATGAAGTTGGAGAACTCTCACGAGTCTTATATAAGCCCCCAAGAGTCAAAGTGTTGTGCAAAAGAAATTATTTTAAATGGAGAACTCCCTAAAATAAGGAAATTGTAAGGCTACATGAAGGTATAAATAAGAGACAAAGCTCACTTATTAAACACAGACTTGTACATATTGTATATCTATTTTCTTATGTAAAGATTCTTGTAAATACTTGTGGATACATATGAAGTGGCAAATGTCTGAGGTAGCACAAAGGGATGACGGAGAAATTCTCGGATTCACAGAAAACCCTATTTTCTGAGGCATACACAGGCTGTATGTGTATAGGGTGCGTAAAATACGCAGGTTGTCTGTGTATAGGGAGCGTATGTACGCAGGCTGGCTATGTACAGGGCAAGTACATGTTGGTAAAGCCATGTAAACTTGAGAAGATGAAGATGAAGAGGTTCTAGAATCTGATATCAAGCTCCCAGAAAGGTCTAAAGTGCTCAAATACATCAGATCCATCCTTTGGTTCAAAAGGTATGTCTTATTTCTATGAATAGTTGGATTTTGATGTATGCATGAGGAATGGTAATGTAGATTTGAGGATTCTCCCTAGAAAGACTAGTAGCTACATGAGAAATTTTACATAAGTCAGATCTACTGAAATACAATGCTGGTACATTCATCATTGATACTTCTTGTTGAGGCACATCTTGTATTTATTGGCATATGGCTAAGGGTTTTTATAATACATGGTTGTGATCTTGTATTTTTTTATGTATTGAGAGGCTGAATATCAGAAAGGGTTTGATGACTAAGATCGTGTGAGGGAAACTATACTTGTTCATGATTTCATACACCTATATGAAACATGACTATAAAGAGACATACTTGTATTGAGTGAATGAGAATTCATGCACAAGGTACAGTTACAATCTGGATACAGTGACAGGTTAAAGATCTATGTGAAAGAAGTTACAAAGGGTCAGAAGCTTTCAAGTGAAAGGAAAACCTAGTTCTAGAAGGCATACGCAAGTTGCATAGCAGTTAGGACATTTACATACATGGGCTGCATAACATATAGGGCACGTACATACATGGGTTGCAACACTACAGGTTGTGTATCTGTTTCATTCTTGTAGATACATGTTCAGTTCAGGTACAAATTGATTACAGAGAAGTTGTACAGATTGGATACAGGTCAGTGGTACAGGTTGTTACAGTTGTACAACAATATATCTCACTGTGACAGGTTGACAGTGGTTCCATCATTCTACTTATACTTCAGGGCGGTTGGATGGGGCAGGGACATGTGGTTGTAGCCACCTCCCAGTTGTAGCCAGAGAACATAGGGGGTTGTAGCCTCCTTCTAGTTGTAGCTAGAAAATTGGGGAGTTGGAGCTTCCCTCAGGTTGTAGCCTAAGAAACTAGGGGGTTGGAGCCTCCTTCCAGTTGCAGCTGGAAAACAAAGGAAGTTGGTGCTTCCAATGAATGTAATTCTTCAAGACATATAAGAAAAAACATTCCGTGGTTTTCTCCCGATTTTGGTTTCCATGTAAAACACTGGTGTATTGTGTATGTGTGTGATTGTTCATTTCTTATTGCTCATTATTGGATAATAATTCTACATTGATATAAAACTTGGAGAAAAATGATTATAGTTACGCTATTACCGATTCACCCCCCCTCTTAGTAATCCAACATAGCCTTGCTTTTTGCAAATCCCAATCCAAGAATGTATGTGTTAAAAATTTAATACCACATCCTTGATGATTAATTTAGACCATAAAGGGATCTCTTTACCTTGCACACCAACTCTTTCTTTCCATTTACTGCAAATCCTCCAGGTTGTTTCAAGTAGATTTCTTCTTCCAAGTCCCCATATAGGAACATTGTTTTCACATCCATTTCATCTATTTCAATATCAAATGTTGTAGCCAGAGACATTAGTAATCTAATGGAAGTTAATTTTTTAACATGAGAGAAAATATCACAAAAATCAACTCCATCGACTTGGGAATACTCTTTTTCTACTAGTTGATATTTGTACTTCTCTAATTGACCTGTTGCATTAAAAGTTTTCTTGAACACCCACTTGCTACCGACGATTTTATTTCCATTAGGTAGCTCGAAAAAATCCCATGTCTCATTCTTATGCAAGGATTCCATTTCATCAACCATGGCCTCCTTCCAGATTATACCCTCTATCGAGTCAACTTCCTCACTCACTGACCTACGCTCATCATCAATTGTAGATAACACAAATGCAAAATGTAAATTAGGTGGACTATGCCTTTCAACTTGTTTCCTTACTCATATATACCTCCTTGAAACTGTATTATGTAGTTCCAAGTCTTCATATGATTCACTCAACTCAACTAAATTACGTTCCTCGTTCCTTATTGAAAACACTAGCTTCTTTGATTATTTCTCCCTTTTACCCTCTTCAATTTTGTAAGTACCTATGACTTCCTTGAATATCACATCTCAACTATAAAAAAAATTCCTCATCACCATATCCCACATCTTATATCCTTTCATTCCATCCTTGTGACCAACGAAAATACTCTTCACTTCCGTATTGTCCAGCGTGTTCCTGTTTTCCTTGAGAACATGAACAAATGCATCACATCCCAACACTCTGATATGTGTGAGAGAAGGTTTCTTACCAACCATACCTAATGTGGAGTGGAGTCAACTAGTGTTGATGAAGGAGATCTATTTACTAGATAACATGAGGTAGTGTCGACTACCTCTACCCATAATTCTTGTGCTAGCTCAACACCACTGAGCATGCTCCTTTCCTTTTCCATCAATGTCATGTTCATTCTTTTAGAAACTCCACTATGTTCAGGGGTATACATAGTGGTATTTTCATGTGTTATGCCACATTTTTGTTATAACTTCTCAAACTCCTTACCACATAATTCACCTCTATTGTTAGTTCTCAGCACCTTGATCCTCTTATTTCTTTGGTTTTCCAGAAGATATTTAAACTCTTAGAAATTACTGAAAACCTTTTATTTATTTCTTAAGAAATGCAACCATGTCTCCCTAGAGAAATCATCTAAGAAGGAGACATAATACAATGATCCTCCTATTGATGGGATAGATATAGGCCCGAACACATCACTATGTATTAATTCTAGAGTCCCTTTTTCCCTTGTAGCTCAATAAGTGAATCTCACATGATTGTGTTTTCCATAGATGCAATGTTCACAGAAATTGACTTCCAAAGCACAGTCAAGGAAACCTTCAACAATACCTTTGTTATGCATATATTGAAGTCCCTTTTCCCAATATGTCCAATTCTTTGGTGCCATAACATGGTCTAGTTCACTAGTTGAGGAACGTTCGAGTTGGTTGCAATCAATTCGACCTCAAGAACAATTGTACTATTACATCCAACTGTATCGAAATTCCCCAAGAAATTGTACAAGGTTCCAATTTGAACTCCTCTTATAAAGACTGTCTCTCCCCTGACCATTATGCATGAATCCCTCTCAAATAAATTATTCACACTTTCATCACTCATTGTGCCGAAAAATATTATATTTCTTTCCAAACCTGGAATATGTAGCACACCTAGAAGGGTTCTACTCATCCCATCATTTAGCCTTAATCATAATCTACCTCATTTGAAAATAATTATTGTTGAATAGTCTCCCAAGAATACATCTCATCCTTCATACTTCTCATGTTAACATAACCATTCCTTGTGAGGTTTCATATGACAAGATGCACTTATATCAATCAACCAAACATGATGATTTGAATGTGCACTAGTCTATGCCAAATAAAAGTCTCCTCCTTTACCTAAATAAATAATTCTCTTAGTCGACTACTTCTCATCAGATGCATGAATGTTCTCAATCAATTTCGACTTGTACTCCCTTTTGTAATGGCCATCTTTATTTCACTTCCAACATCTTCTCATCAACTAAATAAGGGATTTATATCTATCCCTCAACTTATACTTTCCACCAGAGAATTTACCTTTTCCTATGTCGACCATTCGACCTTCTCCACGAAGGCATCCTTGGTTGATACTTCCATGTCATTCCGCCTCATTTCCTATGACATCATATATGAAACCATGTCTTGAAGCATCAATGTGATTGAATTACTTTTAATAGCCATGATTAGAGTATCCCATGGACCTGGTGAAGAATACAAGAGAATGATACATTTATCCTCCTTCATGATTTTAATATCCACATAAAATAACTAAATTATTACAATATTGAATGCATTTAGATGCTCTGTTACTAAGATACCATCACTCATCATCATAAGATAAAAATTCTTATGAATAAAGAACTTGTTTACCAGGGATTTCAACTGGTACAAGTTCCCCAACTTATCCCACAGTTTCTTTGTAGTGTCTTCACTTGAGACATTCAACAATACTTAATGTGTAAGACAAAGTCAAATTGTAGTCTTCTTCTTCATGTCAAGTTTATCCCAATCTTCCTTTGGAATGCCTATCAGAATTGTTTTGGGATCCACATCGAACCACTATTCTCGATCTACAAGGATATATTCCATTTTAAGCTTCCATAACTCCAAATTATGGCCATTAAACCTTTCAATTTTCATCCTTGAACTTCCTGCAATTCTTTCAAGAACAAATTGATTCCGTACAACTCCCACTAGATCTAGGTTTAACATAGATCCAAGAATGAGTTGAATCCTCAATGACAAAGCAATCCCTCCCTGAAGCCAAGATCCCACTCTTATTCATATTTTCTCAGATCCAATATCTTCTCAACCTTTCTCTAATACCAAATATAGAGAAACTAAACCAAATAGGAAAGAGAAGACATAGTTAAATAAAAAGTAAGCAATGGTAATCACACACAATATAGAGAGATTTACCTTGGAAACCCTTAATTGAGAAAACCGTCAATGATTGAATGACTCCCACTCCTTCATTGTCTTATTCATTCATAGAATAAAGACTCACATGATTAACCTTCGTCCACACCTAAGACACAATCCATTATCCTACTCGCTTTCTTTAACAAAAGAACAACTCTACAACCATTTGGCTTACGTTTTCATGACTATTACAGACTCACAACTGTCTATTGAGGCACAAGATAACTTTAGATACTGATACATAATTTCGTATTAATGGGCATATAAAACATATAAAACCCTAATTCATAGCGCTCAAAATGGTTACAAATCCATGAATATGATTGGCTACGATCCCATGAATCTCAGGATTCTATTACAGGTTTTGACCACCAATTGGCTATGAACTACTTGACTATCAGTCAGAAACCAATCGACGATTGTCCCTGGTCAGGTAGCCTTTCGACCTCTAGTTCGATACTAGTTGATGTATCCAATTGACCTGTCTTGTTGACCATCTATCGACCATCAACTTACTTAACCGTCCCTCTGATTCATCCCTCAATCTATTATCCTCGACTAGCCAATTAGTTAGACAGAGCTTTGCAAAGAATATAACAACCCAAGATACATATGGAAATAATGAATATTCCTATCTCTTGAAAGCTAGTTGGAAAAGAAAAAAGATATTCACATCATCATACATAACTTTGAGGGTAAATACATGAAGTTTCCTCTCCCCTCTTCATAAGTTATCCGTCACATTACCTACCTCTAACTTAGTGATATAGGAAATACCTCTTGTATTATGATTTCTCACATGTAATAAGGGTTAAGGTTGTTCTCCCATGGTTAAAATTAGGTAAATTCTAAAATTAACTTATGTTATAATGTTTCTAGAAGAGATCACTTGGTGTACATCACCTAATGACTTGTAAAAGGGTTAGACCAACCAATATAAGTGGGAACCTTGTGGCATATGTGTACATACGCTAATATATGCCTTGGGATCAATGTATCATGCCTCAAGATTCATGACCTTAGGATCCATGTACTGACACAGACACAAGCATTGAGATATATGCCATTTTTATTGGGATTTGTGGCACTACATTGGGATATGTGTCACTGCATTGGGATATGTGGAAATGCATTGGATGATGACATGGAATCCACATCATCATCATGTGTCACCTAGAGCATTCTATGAGGATGTACTTTCTTTCATGGACATATCTTCTCACACATGTGGCTTACTTGGCCTTGTTGACCACATGTGTGGGTTTTCTAGGGTCAATTATGAGGTTGTTACACACTTGGACTAGTTGTCAAGTTGTTATAGATGGTTCTGAGGTTGTTGAGGTGGTTGTTTCCCTATTACACTACTCACATGATGGACCAACTATTTTTAGTGCCACACATACCATTGTTAGCTATCTTTTTGTGGAGCACACCTCTCTTGTTTCACTAGTATCCTACACCATATCATTTATTCCTTGATTCTTGGAGGTGGTTAGGAGTGTGCACTCTTTCTTGAGTCATTTGTTGGCTATATATATGACTTGGATGAAGTTGTTGGAGCATTTGTAAGAGAACATAACACTTATTTCATTATTTTATTAGCTCAATATGGTTTTAGACCATGGTTTTGAGGGTGCCTTTTTTACCTTCCCATTGTTTTATGTTGAAGGTTGTATTAGCATATGGTTTTGTATTTAGTGCATGGTTTCATGAGGCACCTCATATATATAAGAAAGAATTTTTTTCATTATAACTTAGTTGGAGAATAATTTGAAGAATCTTGTCTTACTTTGGCAAAATTATTGTGTAGTATTGTTTCTCTTGAGGGTTTAGTCTTGTTTCTCTTGAGGGTTTATTCTAGGGATGTATATTGCAAGATACATTTTTTTAGGCACATCTAAGGAAGGAGTTGGTACAAGACCATGCATGCACCATGTGTTAAGTACCTAAACCAGATCTACAAATATACTTCAGAAATAACCAAGAATAAAGCATAAACCATTCACCATAACCATGAACACAAGAAATATCCAAAGCGAGGTAGGGTAACACCATATATTAATCCTTATGGAAGGATAAAACTCCTCAAGCAATCCTTGCTTGTACAATCGCAATATTCTTCACTATGTTTCATTACATTGTCTAGACTTCTTTATATAGCTCTCCCTATCTCCTAGGAACCTTCTAGAGAGCCTTCTCACATTTATTACATCCAACTACCATAGTGGGCCTTTATTAATATAGTGGACCTAGTCCACCTTACATTGAATGACCACATTCTCATATATTAAATGACTTCCACTAATAACACATAACTATATTCCCATTGGGTACCTCCCTAGGTACCCCATATTACCTCCCTAGGTATACCACACCATGCACCATGCCACAATGAAGATGTTGGGAGGCCTCTTAGGATCTTGTAATATTTATCACATATCATACATTAGACATAAGACATTAAGTAAATATATATGTAATAAAGGGATAAATGAATAAAATAACATAGAAGAATGATTAGTTGGAACGGGCATAAGCATTCCAACCATTCTTCCAATGTATAAATACTCTTGAAAAAGGAATACAGTTGGTTAACCTTCCCTAAATTATCTCTTCTCTCTTGAGTACCTTTGTGTGATGTGCTTTCCCTAATGTAGTCTCTTCTTAAATGCTCTTGTAATCTAGAAGATTACAACAATGACACCATTGCTTCCCTCATTTGGTTTGGGTGACAACAACAACAATGAATGAATGGGGTGGATTGAACCTGAAAATAAAAGAGAGTAAGAATTGCATATGCTCATTGATGAAAGAATAAGAAGTTGTTTGATATCTAAGGTGCTCAAAAAAATTTGTTGAAGAAAGTTGATGCTATTTGTTGAGGAACGTTGTCTTCTTCTTGGTGTGTTTGCTGGTCAAGATAATGATATGCACATTATAAATGATAGATAATGGATAAAACATGAGTGTCGGTGTGCCCGTACATATAGCTTTTAATCCATAAACCTATAAAGTGTACTTCATTTATGTTGGTAGATGTGATGCTGAAAGGGAATTTCCCAGCAAAACAAGAAGAAATAAAGGGCAGATCTAAGAAATCTGATTTGCTCGACGATGATATCAAGGTATAATGAATGAGTATGTGAAATTTGGTGCGGGTCAAAGTGTAAGCAGCCTCAACTTCACGTTCACCTGTGACTCGTATATCTCACGCCGAGACATATTGCAACTGCAGAAATTTGCAGTCGGGTCATGTGTTGTTGCCTATCAATTATTTCATGACAATTGTTTATTTCTTCATGGCTTTTTAGTTTGGGTGAATCTAATTTTGTTTCAATTGTTCTATTCAGACAGTCTTAGTGATATCCACCACATGCATGCCTATGTGATGATTGGTTTTACCCTATGTTTTAACTTTTCAAAATTGATTTGTTTGCATGGCCTATTTTCTCATGTCGCAGCCTGCAAGGTTGGAATTTCAAATCAAGATGATCTGTTATGGTTTATGGTTTTGACACTTTTTATTCTTACAATTTTAAAGAAAAATGTTGACGTTGGTAAACAATTTTTAGTCATATTTGACAATCATCCGGGTTGGAATTTCAAATCAAGATGACCTGTTATGGTTTTGACACTTTTTATTCTTACAATTTTAAAGAAAAATGTTGACGTTGGTGAACAATTTTTAGTCATATTTGACAAACAATTTACCTACCAAATCAGCGATTCTGTACTCTGATATGTATTAACTTCGGAAGATATATAATTATGAGGAGAAATGCACTATTTCTGGGTAGTTTTAGCTCAAACAATTTGGAATGGTCAAATAATTTTGCAGAGGGTTTTAACCAGGGTTGATATTTACGCTGAAAAGCGTACATCTATTGACAATGGATACAATTAATGATCTTTTAACTTTATTTAACATTAAACCCTAATGTGATGGCTATGCATTGAAGATGCTGGCATATTCTTAGTGGTCCTCCAAAATAAATGGGTCAGATTTATTGTTCATAACTTTCTTGCATTTATCAAGACATCTGTTAACATGTTTACTTTTTAACATTTACCTAATCACATTAAAAAATAACTGTAAGGATATGTAATTGTCACGTTTAAATGATTAAGTAGGATTAAACTGTGCAGCCAAACATTTCATATTACCACGGACAGATTACGAATTACCACAAACGTTTTATAACATGTGTTCTCAGCCGACCTTTCGAGGTTCTCAACCGCGAATTAGCAGCTGTGCTAGTTTATCCCAACCATTGTAGACGTTTTATTGGGGAGCTCCATTCTATGTTGCAGGCACTCGACTATATCCTATAGCTAAAAGGGCTACCCAGCGACTTGTGAATCATGAATTAGAACCATGGGAAACTCTTTGACCGTAAAGTTTACATCAACGCCCTTCCAACTAGCCGACCAAAAGGAAGCTGACCATCGCTCAAAAGGAGTCCGACCATCGACTCAAAATGAGAGACGACCAACCACCATTTGACTTGCGTGAGGTTTGTTTGTAGTTTTTGACGAGAAGAGCCACGTAAGCATTGATGCATAATATGGTCAACTGAGAGAATGCTGGGAAAAATAGTGGAGCAATAGTGCCCATGTGAACAAATTGAATCCCAATCGATATCGAGGGTGAATGACTGACTTCTTGAGCCCACCTACAGCGACGAAGAATAGACTAAGTAATGAGGGCACTTAGCAATGGAAGTCATTACCAAGAATAGTTAAACTCAAGTTAATCGCATAATTTGTCAATGGAAAAATAAATTCTCAAGAAACTTGTATCAAGTCATTATATTTTTTAACTTCCATACTGTTGTAAAAGAGTGTCATACAAAGTCAAGACATATGAAGTCATTTTTATGAGTCTTTTTGCAGTATGTCAATGAAGGAATGTAAAAAAAAGTGAAACTTTTTGGAGTAGGTCACCTAAGGATTGTAAAAAGAAAGGTGGAATGTATATTTTATTATATCAACGATAACTTAGTTGAGTCTTATGAGTTGAAAAAATATTAAAACAAAAATGTTGTTATAATCATTGTCTAAAATTGAGTTTGTGTCTAAAAAAGGGGGTTAAATGTGAGTCTTTGTCTTAAGGCACTCGATCTTCTTCACCATTGTAATCTAAGTTGGTATTTAACCCACAGACAATCTATATCTAATCAATAACATTTAGTTGATTTTATAAAAGTCTACTACCAAAGAGTCTTTGTATAATTGAGTTATAGTTATAGTCGAGTCCTTTGAGTCATGCATGTGTAATAGACTCTTAGAATTGAGTCATAGAAAGTTTTCCTTCATGTAATGAAAAAATTAGAATCCAATCCATTGTTAAAGACTTGGAAGCATAACCATGATTGAGAAGCGGAGTAAGCATTGAAAGATTGAGCATTGATTGAGGAATTTTTGTAGCAGTTTATTTGAGCACTTGCAGAGAGCATTGATGATGAGAACCTCATAATCGAGAAAGAAGAAAAATGGTAGGTTGGCCGAAGCATGTGACTACACCTTAGGTTTTTGTTGAGGTGTGAGGTGGAGTGAAATGAAGACTTTGTTTGAAGACGAAGGCTAAAGAGTAATAGGTCACGGTAGAACCTTGTATACATGTATCTTCCTATACAACTGGTGACAATTGCAATTGATTTACCTATGCATACCAATATGCATGGGTGATGCAATATAATGATACTTCTATAGGAGTAGAGAACCCAAGGTGTTGTTGCACACTTTCTTGAAATGAGAATGGATTTGGGTGTGGGGGAGATGTTGGGAGGGCTCTTAGGACTTTGTAATAGTCATTACACATCATACATTAGACATAAAACATTAAGTAAATATATATGTAATAAATGGATAAATGCATAAAAGAACATCAATGAATGATTAACTTATGTGGGTACAACCATTTCAACCATTCTTTCACTTTATAAATATTCTTGAAGAAAGAATACTAAATTTGTTGGTTAACATTCTCTCTTGAGTACATGTGTGTCATGTGATTTCCCTAATGTAGTAATTTAGAATAGTACAACAAGAGGAGTAGTATAATTTTCTTTTTCCATACCCTCTATGATCATTTATATTTAGGGTTTAGAGCATTAAGCTTAGACATCTAAATATTCTAGATTAAGCTAAACCAATGAATCCATAGCCCGGGTAAGCATTGGTCTACTCTTTTGATATTTTTAGATAAAACTTTAAAATTTTTCCTTTTTAATTTTACTTTCTTCTAATCTAAGATTATAACACGTTTTATTTATAGATCTAGATTTAATGATTCATATCTAATTTAGACTTGATATTTACTTACAAATTGTCTTGTTTTTCATGGTAAATCACTAACATGTTTTCCATATATCAATCCAATGGTTTAATCTCATATTTAATTATTGAATCCAATAGTGGACTGAACATGTTTCAAATGTTAATAAATCTTGTGGTTTAGATCTATTTCTAAGTACAGAATTGACTGTTCAAAGGCTTGATCACTGTTGCAATATACTTTGTCTTGGCTTAATTAAATTTTTTTCAATAATAATGATCCGATATATGATAAACATGAGATAGATGCTCTAGAGCCTTGAATGTTTTACTATAAAGTGGTAATCAACTCACATTGCTGCAACAATTGTTTACTGGTTTTACTATAAGGGTTTTAAAAGGACTATTTACAAGAGAATGAGACTTAATATCTTGAGCGTTCTATTGATTTAGCATTCAAGTATATCACACCCATTAAATCGACGTTCAAGCTCTTAGAACGACCTACTTGAACTTGATAAATATTTCATCTTAATTCCATTTTTGTTTACTGGTTTAGGATTTGAAGAATATTTTCTTTTCATGGTTGGGCACTTTATTTCTCAAAAGTCGTCTAGGTTGTTTCATGCTCTAACACATCATATATATCAAATTTATACCATAAATCCCTCAGTTACTTGCTTAAGGGATCCAACGACTTGATATATTATATTGGTCATGTTTAAAGCCTTTGTTGGCTGAAAAAATCCTGTATTTTTTCTGGTTGAAATTCAACACTCATATCTGAAATCTGAGCTTAAACTAGCTTGACTTGAGAACCAACTAATACTTAATAATCTTAACACTCATGCATTAATTCCCCTTTATTTTCACACTAGTTGGTATGGTAATTTACACATAAAGGGTTTAAAACAGAGATCTGGAAATCACTTTGTCAATGTCCCAAATAGACCTAATATTTCTTTTTATGAGAAGGCTTTATATTTACTTCTTAATGCTCTCATAACAAATATTACATTTTAGTCGCTGGAAATAGACGTTATGGATATTTGAATGTCAATGGAATAACACATAACTAACTTGAAATTATATGTGGATGTTGTTGATGATAGACAACCCAAGTTAAGATTCTTTTCCACATTCCAATGATATTCTATTGGTTTAAAAAGAACTCTTAAGTACATTAGCATAATGAATTCGGTTGACAACACAATCTATTCGTAAATTTGAATATTCTTTATGTGCTAAAGATTCATTATAAATGAATTAAATTTATGGTGAAATGTTAAATAATTAATTTGGAATAATTGTTAAGTCATTTAGTTATGTGAAGTTATTGGTTGGAAACTCTTGACTAGTTTTGTGTGTTCTTTGAGAAACAACTTTATTAACATACTTGGATTAATCGAATAAAATACAATTTTATCATTTTCCCAATAATTATTGATTTCCAAAAAATTCAAATTTATTTACAAATCTATTTGTGTAATCAATGATATAGAGTTCACTTACAGTTTTTTTGGATATGCCTTTATATGGTCAACCTTCTTTTCGCTCATATAATATGGAAATTGAACTCATATGTGATTCTGGGTACAAATAAATTCATAATAAACTCTCATGGTTTGATCTATGTGACAATTTTTACAACTCATGAATTTTTTCTATCTAGAAAGTCAGCTAGAAAGTCAGGTCGATGAATTTATTTTGTTGACATTACTTTATGTATTTTTGGGAATAAAGAAATTAAGCATATTTTTGTGATTAAGTTTCTTATAAAATTATCACTTTTTTCAACAAGAAAATTGCCCTTTATATTATATATAAAAATGAGTATATATTACAAATACATCAGATTATCAAAGTTCTACAAGGCCATTTCCGATTTTTAGGAATAATAGGCCCTTATCAAAATATCGCCATACATAACTTTACAAGGAAAATAGAAGTTCATTGTCAAGGGGAAAATACAAAACATAGATATCATCCACATATACCACGATCACCAAAAGATAGTTAAAACTAAAGAGACAAACTTAGTCAAAAAACACTGATAGTGATGGTAGGCCCCTCATTGCCATCTACCGAGTTGTTGTAATCGAGCTTTCCTTCAGGCTTGGAGAGGTCCAATTTCGAGAGAATATCTGCCTCCATGTTTAGCTCTCTGTACACATGAGTGAAGTGTAATTCTCTAAACACAGATTTCATCACTTTTATGCTGTCCATCCAACCCATCAGAGAGGCTACCTATAGTTTGCCCCTATCCTTTAACCATTCGATGATGATCTTTGAATGTCCAATGACCTGGATCACCTCAAGATTGAGCCATTGTGCAAGATATAGTGACGCCCATGCACCTAGCAGTTATGTTCTCGTATTTGTCCCCTGGCCACAATTTAAGGTCCATTTAATCGCAAAATGATCACTGTGCTTTATTATACCACTTACCCCGCATGTGAGTGAGTTGGAGAGAGAATCCCTGTCGAACCAACATACTATTGAGGTCACAAGTCGAGGTGGCTGAATAGAACACACTTTTTCTTTTTTAACCACCGCCACTAGGGGCAACATTGTTTTAACCTTTGCAACCACAATGTATACCGATGCTTTGGATCCTTCAAATACAACCTGGTTCCTCTCCAACCATAAGTACCAACAAATAATAGAAGGGCGAGTAATGAAGGTTGCTTACTTCTTAGTCCAACTCTCATAGCAAGAACTGAGAAAATCACCTTTCCAAATAGTCTGAATATTAAGCGCTATGTAAAAATGGCTCCATACCTCCCGACAAAAACAACAAGAAACAAAGAGATGGTACACTGACTCCACTTCATTAAGACATAAAACACAGATATTTGGCCCCTGCCATCCCTTCCTTTGTAGAATATCCCAAGTAAGAATTCTATTCTCCAATGATAACCATACGAAGAGCTTGATCTTTGGAATAAGATCCCATTTCCAGAACTGTCTTCACCAACCTCCAATGGGATTTGGCCAGAATGTTTTTGCAAGGGCGAGATATATGTTTTTAGCAGAAATGCTTCCCGACAAATCCTCTCCCACCCATAAAATCTCATCATTTTTGTTTTGTAATTGAATCCCCACATAAAACAGAGCTTTCTGATATGCCTCCCACTCCTTTGCATTGTTCCCGACCAGGCCAAGATCTTCACCCGATTTCCAGTAAGACAAGGGGATACCCGCCCTGCCAACTCCTCTAGCTTGAAAGAGATATATCACATAGTTCCTTCTAAGTTCAACCTACAAATGACTGGATAAGAACGAGGATCACCCCATGCCCATAATGCATTCTAAGCCAACTTGTACACGATGACCAGAACCTGGTCTCCAACCAACCCAATGAGTTAACAAATGTAAAGATTTTAGCAAAATTTTCCAGGTCTGTGATGCCGACGAAATAGAAGGGGAAGCTGACCAAAACCAGGTAATCGTGGAACAATGAGGTATATACTTGTCCTTGATAACTTTATTGCAAAACCCATCCTTTGTTAAAACCCTCCACAATGAGTTTGTAGCCAATGCCTTATTAAAAAGGTGAATATTTCAAATTCCCCATCCTCCCAGTTGCTTTGGATTTTCTAAAACCTCCCAACTACACATGTGAATGTGCTTCCTCCCCTCAACACTCGACCATATAAAATTAAACATCAGGCTACAAATTTTATGTAAAATGGAAGTTGGTATGGCTGCTAGAGCCATCCAGTACACAGCCTGACCCTCAAGAATAGATTTTACAAGTGTAAAACGTCCCCCCCAGGGAAAACCATCTATTGCACCACCATCCAATCTTTTCTTCAAATTTTGAAAGAAACCAACGCCAATCCTCCATTTTGTACACATTTTCCTTTAAAAAATAACCAAGGTATTGGAATCCTTTTGCCAATTCCTCAAAACCATGTGGAAAAGGTGTCTTTAATCTATCTAGAGAATCTCCAATGATTCCAGAGTGATAAAAGATTGATTTTGACCAATTTATACATAGGCCCGAGGCTCTACAGAAAGTTATTAAAATACTTTTAATCTCATACCACTTTTCCACATATGCCTTTGTCATAATTAAAACATCATCTACAAAAAACAAATGCAAAATCTTCACAAGTCTTGAAACCTTAACCCCCGAAAGATTCCCTTCGCCCATTCCTTTTTTCAGCAATAGACTAAGACCTTCCATGACAAGTATAAATAACAAGGGTGATAACGGGCACCCCTGGTGCAACCCTCTTCTTATTTTGAACATCTGAGAAGTCTTCGCATTAATCAACACCGCGAAATTTGCACTAGTCACACAACCTAAGATCCAATTAGTGAAAAGAATGCTAAAACCTGATTGGATCAGGATCAAGCGTAAGAAGTCCCATTTTATACAGTCGTAAGATTTTTTAAGGTCTAACTAAGAATCAATGATTTATATTTCTTAACCTTTATACTATGGAGACGCTCCTAATTCATTCCAATTGCATCCAAAATCTACCTACCTTTGAGAAATCCTAATTGTTCCTTTGACAACGACCGAGATAGAATAGGATTGATCCTATTGGCAATTATCTTTGAAATCAGTTTGTAGCAGAGATTGCACAGGGCTATCATTTTGTAATCCCCAAAGGAGCTAGGATTATTTTCCTTTGGAATCAACGTTAAGAAGGTATCATTTAATGAATTATTAATTGATCCCTGAAGACTCGAGTCCTCAACTAGATCAAGCAATTCATCTCCCATTAGTTCAAAGAAATGAAGAAAAAACTCCACAGTCCACCCATTGGGCCCCAGGCTCTTATCTTTTGCGAAGGATTTAATAACTTCCCATAGTTCATGTTTTGTACACGGTCTCTCTAGAAGCACCATGTTCTCAGTGTGAACCAAGTGACCGAATAGTCCAACTGTATTTACCTGTTCAACAATATACTCCTAATCCACTTTTCCCTAAAAAGATTTGAAATATTTTACAGCTTCATAGTTTATAGCTTCCACACCAGTGTGTATCTGACCTTCCTCATCACTTATGTCCCAAATTTGATTTTTGTTCCTCCTGTAACTAGCAAAGTTATGAAAAAATTTAGTGTTTTTGTCCCCACTCTTTAACCACACCACTCTGTTTCTGAGTCTCCATAATTCTTCTTCTTCTGTAAGTAATTTGTCCCGCTCTATCTCCAGAAGTTTGATATTAATCTCCCTTTCGCTAGTACATGGCTCTTGAGCCTCCTACATAAGAAAACAAATCAATAGACCTTCTAGATGGGTTAAATTTTCTTCATGTGCTCTTAAATTCTCTTTGGACCATGCTTTCAATTGAATCTTCAGGGATTTCATATTATTAACAAATCTTTGTTGGACATCCCTTTCGATCAGTTAAGTCAAGTCCTTCCATACCAAAGATACTATATTCGATACCTCCATTTAAGATAACCATTTGGCGTTGAACTTGAAAGGATATTCCTTCAGGAATGATATCTTGTCAATCCTTAAGAGAACTGGTGCATGATCCGAAAAGTATGGGTAATATACCCAAGATTTATACCTACCAGTACCCACTAAAAAGTCTTCGGCCACTAGTACTCGATCCAGTCTTTTAGAAATACTAGCCACACCCCTACGACCTTTCCTCCAAGTCGGCACCAAAGCATCCAGAACAACATCTATTAAACTCGCTTTACTAAAGAGCTTAGTAAAAAATGTTGAAAGCGGATCTAAATGAGTGGCTTATCCCCACATCGCCCCAACTCCACAAGTAAGATTTAAATCCCTTGCCATGATAAGGTTTATGCAATCGAGTAATCCATTGGCCGCCAAATTTTCCCAGAAAGCTTTCCTCTTCGAACAAGGGCCATATACATTAAGCAAAGATACTAGTTGATTTAGTTACAAGAACATTCCTGAAAGAAGGATTCCACCACAACATAAAAAAGGGTCAATGTAAAAAATTTTCAGATCCCAAGAGACAAGTATCCCTCCTGAAGTACCAACAACACTAACATCACAAGTTAACCAAGTAGGATGCAGAGTAAGCATTAGAACACGAGCTTTGTGTTCCTCAACCATAGTTTCTTGCAGGAAAATTATATCTGGTCTAGTCCTCCGAAGTAATATGTGAAGGGAGGAAGATTTCAGGGTCCCCCCACCCCTCTAATATTTAAGGAGAGAAGAATCATGTCTTTGCTCTTGCTAGGGGTTTCAGGCCTCTAAGAACCCCTAATTCAGTGTTTACCGACAATTGTGACCCATTGAAAATAAGTCCCGATGCCTCCTTCTTCCTCGCACTCCTAGTATTAATAAGAGAGATTTCCAAACCCAGACCCTTAGACCAGGTGTAATCTTTTCCTGTGGACCTCACTAAGGATCCCGAGGGCCCCACTCCCTCGTCAGGTTCAGGTCTGTGGTAAACTGATCTCTCCCTATAAGTGGGAAGATTTATAGGTGCCTACACCTTTTTGATAGAAGGGACAAGAGATTCAAGAACAATCCCTAAATCGCTATCCCCCAACTTAGATTCCCAACAACCTGGAAGTAAGTTGTCCCCAATGTCAATGGGCAGTTTAGTAGTATCCCTTCTCGGAGAGGCCAAGGGATCACGATCACTCCTCTCATTAATGACACCAGATTGAAAACCAACCATGGGAAAGTTACAATCCAAATGTGTAGCAGAGGGCACCCCCCAAGAAAGTCCAATCCCCACCGAACCAGAAGTGGATGAAACAATAGGATTGTTAACTAACAAGTCCAAAGACTTCTCAACTAGGCAAGATTTGGCAGGTGGGACTAAATGACCTTTTTGCAAGTCAAATAAACTAAATTCATATAGGATAGTTCTTTCCCAATATGTTAATGAATGAAAGAGCATAGGACAAATATATTTTATCTTACCTGTTATAATCTCATCTGTCTCCAGCAGATAAGAGTCCTCAAAATCCTAGCCATGAGGATTGAACATATTCGACTCAACATCTGACGAGTCAACCCGAGTCGTTCTATCCATCAAAGTACCCTCTGAAACCTCGTCATCCTGTAATCCCAGACAGTCCCTCCACAAATGGCCCGTCTTCAAACACCTAGAGAATCTGAAAGGGATGCCTAAGTAATCCAGAGATTGGGAGAGATGATGTGTTCTCCAGACAATCTCCAAAGTTTCTAATAAACCAGAGTGTATGTCAATCTCCATGAGGAATCTACAGATCCTCTTATTAGTGGCCTTTAGACCTCCAAGGTCAGCACTAATAAATTTCTCGAGAGTGTTCCCTATCACTTCCAATGCCTTGGCATACCAAAAATGCAACGACAATCTCGACAAAAACACCCATAAGTGTCTAAACCTGAAATAGTCATGTGCCTGGTTGAAGCTCAACCACCATCTTTTAATCATCAGACTGCCACCTTCAAAGGTCCAGGCTTTTCCCAAAATCTCCTTGGTATCTTCTATCCTCTTGAAATGGAACCCAAACCACCCTTTTGTTAGATAAAAAACATTTGGTTTATAACCCAACAACGGGCTCCAATATATATTAACCTAGTCCTCCAATGGCATTTTACACCTGTTCTTGTAGGAGAACCTCCCTACCAGTGTAAAAAGCATGAGGCTAACGATATCCTCTAGCCCAACGTCCTCACCTAGCATCAGCTTTCGCTTAGTGCAATTTGGAACCCGGTGTTTAAACTGTCGAGACCTCGAGCTCTTCTTCACACCTACAAATCTGCCTCTAGAACCCTCCCCCGATATCGATCCCTGTCCACCCAAATTCACACCTGCGTCCTCACGAGGATTCACAAATCCTTTCACGCCATTATTCGCAGGAGCACAAGAAACCAGACCTCAACATTCACAACAGGTGACAAACCATAGTAATACTAACAATCTTCCACAAGAGGCGTAGATAGTTGTGCCTTAACTGCTTCCCTAAACGCATTAAAATTTCCATTAAACCCTCCCAAGTTTGCAGTAGTGAAGAGACCCACTTTCCTCCAGATGGCCTCATCCACTTGTCCCATAAGGGTATTGGCATCATCATCCATTGAGATCCCCTCCATTGGAGTGTGAGTCATACTCCCTAGCCCATCACAATGAGACAAGACCACTATCAAATCTGTAGAAGTACTAACTACCTTAAATTCGCCTTAACTGAAACTGAAATACGAGGATGGTAGGATCCCCACTAACACAGGAAACTATGGAGTACTAAATAATAACATAACTCCGAAACAATCTCCATAAACAAGGTGAGATGACAGTCACACATGGAGGAAGGAGCATAAATTGTCAAAACTGCTAAAAAATAAGTAAAAAAAACCTTCTAGGAGACTAAAACCCCATTAACCCCTTCACTAGCTAGAAAAATCCTCAAGTCCATCAACTCGAGTTGGTAAAACTAGATATTTATGGAGGATAGCCCAGAGAGGATAAAAACTCCTATGAAAGTGGTGCTCGAGACCCCTCCTGTAGTCCCATTAGGAACCCTACAATAACCCCTTCATACAATAAGATGGGCCGCCATTAACACTCCTTGAAGGTTTGAAAAATAACCATTATAAAACTATTGTTGAAATTACTA
>ML785422.1:196157-207187 GCA_009831015.1 Picea engelmannii
GGGGGGGGGGGGGGGTGAATCAATTGTTACTATGCTTAAACAATCTATGACTATTCAAATAATTTTTAATCTCTTTCAAGTGACCATCAATATTATACAAGATGTGAACAACATAAATAATGAACATAAGTCACACATAAGATATACACAGAGACAGATTTTCACGAGGAAACCCATAAAGGGAGAAAACCTCTTCTTCTTCGAATGATAGGCAGTCTTTTAAGTTCTGTACATCATCTATCCTTGAGCACCAACTCAATGTGAGGCTACTACCTCTGTTTTACAAGATCCAACTTGTTGAGAGCACCAACTCTCTGGTTTCTATAGCACCCATTAGAAGGAAGAACCAACTCCATGAGTGTTCCAACACCGACTGGATGGAAGCACCTACTTCCACTTATACAAGCACCAACTTGCATACATAAAACTCTGTGTTTTCCCGAGCACCACCTTGCCACCCTATTTTTCTAGCCACAACTAGATGGAAGATACAACTTCCAATATTCAAGCACCAAATTGAATATCAGAGGACCACAGTCCTCCCTAGCACCACCCAACCTCCCTGATTATAAATAAATTAATGAATAACCACCAGTATAGATATATAAATTCTTACCACTTCTCCTATGTTCTGCAATTCTTCTCTGCTTCATTATTGTTATTCTTTGTTCATCTTCTGTTTATCATTTCTATGTTTGATCTCACACTGAGCATTCTTCTATTTTCCTTTCTCCTAGTTTACTTCATTTTTAAGTCAGAGATGCTAACTCTACAAAGTCACTACACTTCTCTTTTTAACCACACCAACCTCTTCAGTTACACCTCAAATCTCCTTGGGAAAAAATGCCTCAAGAACTGAATCACAAACCATTCAAGAATCATGATTCATTTCAACTAACTGAATTGTAACTGAATAGTTAATCATGAGGTGGAACAATAGCCCTTCGATTAGACTCCCAATGCACCAACAACATTGGATTACATCCACAAGATCTCACGTTTATCCCATGTGCCCACTGGCTGTGACCATAGGCTAATCAAAAAGTGATTTCGCATTTCACATTTCAGATATCTTGTGGTGAGGCTTCTCGAATTTCCATGTCGCAATATCTGAAAATAGGGCTTAGCAATTAGTACCTTCCCTTTTCGTGAGCACCGACGATGACCACCGGATATACCAACAGGCGCTATGCAATTTTGCGTTTCACGAATTTTGTTGCGAGTCACTCTGACTCTTCCAAATCCCTATCACAAAATGGAGCCTTGCAATTTGCAAGATCCTTCCTTCATGTGCCCACGACTGTGACCAAGTGCCTATCCATAAAGCACTTCCATGACTCACGATTTCGGGAATCCTGTGATGAGGCGCCCTGACTCTCCATGTTGCGATCACTGAAACTCCGAAGTGGAGCTTAGCATTATTAGCTTCTTCCCCTCACGTGACCATCAGTGGTAACCACAGGCTGTGCCAAAAGGTGCTTCGCGATTTTTCCGTGAGTCTCCTTGACTCCTCCAACTTCCGGTATCTGAAACTCCGAAATGGAGCCAGATCAACGGTCCACGCTATCCCTTGATCAACGACTCATATTGAATCGTGGTTTTTCATTTTACGATTTCAAAGGATAGAGCTCCTCCTTCCTTTGACTTTCTAGTCAGCGAAAAGCTGACCTCTCGCCACGTGTAGTCTGCATCCAATGATCATGATTTTTTATCATGATTTCGCATATCACAAGTTTGAGGGGTTAGAGAACCTCCTCCTTTTGGATTTCCTATTCTGTGAATCTCCGAAATAGAGCCTTTTTCATGCCCTAATCTTTCACCATGTGTCCTTCTTGGATCAATGGTCCTCTTGCTTTTGGGACTTTGTAAGCCCGCTTCATCTTGTACTTAAAGATCATGCTCCTTCTTCTGGATCCTACGATGGTCAGTCTTCATGCTCAGGTCTGACACTTGAGATCTGTTATCCTCTGTTATGTGCTCCTCCAGTATTAATTCGGATCTGACGACCATCAAGAATTTAGGATGGGTGATCCAACGATCACTGTTACTCCTCCTCTTGAGCTTACACTTCTAATCTTGCCATGCCATCATCGTTTCCCTCCTGGTCTTGCCACATTATTTTGTTCATCATTGTCGAGCTGAGCTTGCCATCAATGAAAAAAAAATACTCTTCCTTCTGTCCATAATAAATATGCCAACAATCTCCCCCTTTGGCATTGATGGAAACCTTGAAGAACCTAAACATTACTTTGCCTGTACATCTTACCATTACCACACTTTCTCCCCCTTTGACACCAATGTCAAAGAAGAAACACGCTCCCCCTGAGCTGTTGCAGTACATACTCCACCTGACCAGGTGAACATATTAGAAAAAAGAAGATATAACCCCCAACTTTTGACGAAGATATCCAAAAGGTGTTGCTGCTAACGGTTTAGTAAAAATGTCAGCTATCTGTTCTGTGGAAGGAATATAATACAACTGAACAACTCTGTTTGTAACCTTCTCTCTGAGAAAATGATATTTTATTGGTATATGCTTAGTCTTGGAATGAAGAACAAGATTCTTAGAGACACTAATTGTTCTAGTGTTGTCACAGTGAATTGGAATTAGATCAGTATAATTGACCTTCAAATCTGCAAGAGTTTGGATCATCCATAAAATTTGAGTGCAACAAGTAGCAACAAAAATGCACTCTGCCTCTGTAGTTGATAAGGAAATAGATCCATTCTTCTTACTGATCCATGCTACCAATGAGTCACCTAGGAAGAATGCACCTCCACTAGTGCTCTTTCTCTCATCCACATAATTTTGCCAATCAACATTTGAATAAGCAGTTAACTGAATATTCTGATTTCTAGGATACCACAGACCATAAGTCATTATGCCATTCAAGTATTTGAATATCCTTTTTACAACTACTAAATGACTTTGTTTAGGAGCATACTGATAATGACTTACCACTCCAACAACTTGCATTATATCAGGACGAGATGTTGTGATGTACAAAAGACTGCCTATCATTGATCGATATTTCCTTTGATCAACATCAGGTGAAATATCATCTTTACTGAGCTTGCAACCGACCACCATAGGTGTACTAACATGAGAAGAATATTCCATCTGGAACTTCTTCAACATCTCTTTCAGATATTTTTCTTGAGTGATAAATATTCCTGTAGAGATTTGATGTACTTGTAAAACAAGAAAATATGATAGTTCTCCTATCATGGACAATTCAAACTCTGTTTGCATATAGTTAGAAAACCACTGGAAAAAAGAATCATTAGTATAGCCAAAAATAATGTCATCTACATAAACCAAAAAAACTAATAAATCATCACCTTCAGACTTAATGTAGAGGTTGTTGTCAACAATACCTTTCTTGAACCCTTTGTCTTGTAAAAATTTGTCCATTCTATAATACCAATCTCATGGTGCTTGTTTCAGTCCATATAGAGCCTTCTTTAGCTTGTAGACATAGTCAGAATTATCTATCAATGTGAATCCTTCAGGTTGCTCCATATATACTTCTTCCTCTAGATCTCCATTAAGAAATGCTGACTTAACATCCATCTGATACACTTTAAAGTTCTTATGACATGAACATGTGAGAAACATCCTGATGGCTTCCAATCTTGCCACTGGTGCAAAGGTTTCATCAAAATATTGTTCTTCAACTTGTGCATACCCTTTACATACCAATCTAGATTTATTCCTAACAACTTGTCCCTTTTCATTCATTTTATTCTTGAACACCCATTTGGAGCCTATTACATTCTTATCTTCAGGTCTATGAACAAGCTCCCAAGTATTGTTCTTCTCAATCTGATCAAGCTCTTCATTCATATCTCTAATCCAATCATCATGCTGGTTGGCTTCATCAAATGTTTTAAGATCAATCATAGATAAAAAAGAAACATGATATTGTTCTGAGTCTTTAATCAATTTCCTTCTTGTCTGGACTCTATTTATATCTCCAATTATCTGATTTTTAGGATGATTCTTTCTAACAATTCTGAGAGGTGATTTTGCCTCTTTCTGCTGATTTGTGTCAGTCGGAGTATTTGTATCTTCATTTGATTCAGATTCTTCTCTTTCTGATCCTTGGACCTATTCATCTTCCTCTTCAACTATATCTTTTGTTCTTGGTTCAACATTGCTTACATTTATGACCATGATTTCTTCATCAACTTTAAATTCGATAGAGTCAACCAATTTATGCAACCTCTTATTGTAGCATTTGTATCTTTTATTGTTTGTATCATAACCTAAGAAGATACCTTCGTCAGCCCTGTCATCATAGTTGCCAATATTTTCATCATTATTCTTTATATAACATTTACTCCCAAAGACTTTAAAATGATTGATTGAAGCAGGTCTTCCAAACCATAGTTCATAAGGAGTCTTGTCACTGTGTGACCTGAGATGAGCTTTGTTCAGGATATGAACAGTTGTATGTATTTCTTCCACCCAATATGTTTGAGAAATATTCTTTTCATTCATCATTGATCTTGCCATCTGTTGAACTGATCTATTCTGCCTTTCAACTACTCCATTTTGTTGTGAAGTCCTTGGAATAGTGTATTCTTGTTTGATTCCATGTTTATCACAAAACTCTTTGAAGTTCCATGAACTAAACTCTCCTCCTCTATCAGACCTTACTGCCTTCAATCTTTTTCCTGTTTGATTCTTAGTCAGAGCCTTAAACACTTTGAATTTTTCAAATGCTTCAGATTTTTCCTTCAAAAAGGCAACCCATGTTAGTCTAGAATAATCATCAATAATCAACATAAAATAGTTTTCTTTTCATGTACCTTCTTTCCTTTATGGTCCACATAAATCCATATGTACTAACTGGAGTGGTTTTTTTGTTGAAGGAATTTTTTTAGATTTGAACTGTGTCAGAGTAAGATTTCCTATTTGGCAAGGTTTACAAACATAATCATATGGCTTTGATATATTTAGAAGATATTTTACTTCCCCATTGTTTCTAAGATTGATTATATGATCAAAATTTAGATGTCCAAGTCTCCTATTCCATAGCCAAATTTCATCATACTTGCTTAAGTGGCATTCTTCTTTTTCTTATTTTAACACATAGACATTGTTTTTTATTCTTATCCCTTTTCCAACCAACTGTCCTGAATTCACAGACTTTATTCTACAATCTTTAAAAGTAAAAACAACTTCACATCCTCGGTCACAGACTTCACTGACACTAAGAAGATTATGTTTCAGACCATCTACAAACAACACATCTTGAGATTTCCCTTTTCCATTACTCAGACTTACCATTCCTTTACCTTTTATTTTTCCTAGTGCATCATTTCCAAAAATTGCATTCCCTGATTTGCTTTCACTTAGAGTTAGAAACTTACTTTTGTCTCCAGTAATATGTTTGGAACATCCACTGTCAATATACTAGGGATTCTTTTTTCTTTGGACTAATAACACTAATCCACACTGGTCGTCTTCTTTCTTTTTCCAAACCTTGAAATTTTCATCAGCAGGATCCAAATCTCACTTATAGTTCCTTAAGCGATAGTCTGCAGCTTTATGTCCATAATTATGGTAGTTGTAACATTCTGGTTCACTGAATAACAAATCATAACGATTGTTATGCTCATAACTGCTGTTATATTTCACCTGTGTCCTTCTCCCAGTCATCACATGATTTATAATATGTGATTGTTTGTTGCTTGGCTGTCTCAATATTTGTGGTGGCAGATAATTATTCCTTGAAAAAATTGATTGCTCATATCTAAATCTTGAAGAACAATTTGTAGCTTTGTGACCAAAGTTAGAACACAAAAAACAATATCCATAGAAAAATTCTTTGTACCTGGTAAAAGACTGTCTTCTTTGAGTGGGTCGATTTCTTTCATGATTATAGTTTCTCTCATCTACAGATTAAGTTCTGGTACCTTTTCTTTCATTCCTTCTTGGTGGATGATTTTCTTTCTTTGTTTCTGCATAGTGGTTGTTGTCAATGATTTCATATTTGACAAACTTGATGGGTTCTATATTACTTGGATGATCACTACTTGATCCTTCTTCATAGCCCAAGCCAGCTTTCAACTTTGGATTCCTTTGCTGATTTAGAATGGAAGTTAATTCTTTTGAGGCTTTAATACTTGACAGATTTTGGTGATACAATGCCTTAAACTTCTCCATTTCTTTTATGGTTTTTACTATTTCTTCTTCTAAGGATTCACAGCTTGCTTTCTTCTCTGATAATTGTTGTTTCAGTATGTCTTCTATTTTCTTTGCCTCTTCTAACTCCACTTTTAGTAGAACAAAGTCTTCATCGGGTTTTTTATCATTCATTTTAAACTGCATCAACAATCATTTTTGTTTTCTCTTCTTACATCCGAGTATGTCAATTTCTTCCAAAGCACTGATTAATTCACCTTCCATATCCACCACAACTTCTTCGTTATCCATTTAACCTCCTTAATGTTCATCACCAAGATCTCCCATAGCCATAAGCATAAAATCATTCACTTTGTCTTTACACGATGAATCACTATCTATGTCTTCTCAGGAGTTGTCATTGTTTGTACACAAACTTTTCTTTTTACTATATTTCTTAAATTTGTATTTCTTTTCATCATCAGAGTTCTAATCCTTTTTCTGGTGAGGACACTTAGGTGCAAAATGACCTATCTTACCAAATTTAAAACATTTGAAAGGGATCTTGCCTTGATATTTTCCTGATCCTTTCTTTAACCTTCTCACAAATTTTTCCTCAATATCATCTAATTCTGAATCACTATTCTTGTCTGCTTTAAAAGATACTTCTCTGGTAATGGATTTATCTTTGCTAATTCTCATTTCATATGCATTTAGAGTTCCTAGGAGTTGATCAATGGTCTGAGTTTTAAGATCATTTAGCTCTTCTATTGTAGAGACTTTTGTATTAAATTTATCAAGTAGAGCTCTTAAAATCTTCTAAACTAAAAACGATTCTTCAATTTTCTCACCAAGACCCTTCATGGAATTCACAAGCTATTCAACTCTTAAAAAATACTTTCTGACTATTTCATCTTCATTCATCTTTAGTTGTTCAAAATTTAATCTATATGTTTGAAGTTTGGCATCTTTTACTTTCTCATTTCCTTCATAACTGTTAATAAGTTTATCCCACATTTCTTTGGCAGTTTGAATATGCATCACCTTTACAAACTCAGCTGCTTCAAGTCCATTCAAGATAACATTCACTCCCTTAGCATTAAATCTAAACTCTAACTTATCATCCTTGGAAGCTAGCACAACAGGCTTTATGTATCCGGTCTCTACTACATCCCAAACATCAGCACCTAAGGCCATTAGGTATGTTCTCATTCTAACCTTCCAGAAGGAAAAATTTGTTCCATCAAATAGAGGAGGCTTACTAGCTGAAGTCCATTCATGACTTGTCATGTTTAAGCTTACAGATCTACCTTTAAATAAAAGGAACCCGCTCTGATACCAATTGTTGAAATTACTAAAACAACTGAGAGGGGGCGGGGGTTGAATCAGTTGTTACTGTGCTTAAACAATCTATGACTATTCAAATAATTTTTAATCTCTTTCAAGTGACCATCAATATTATACAAGATATGAACAACCTAAATAATGAACATCAGTCAAACATAAGATATACACAGAGTCAAATTTTCACGAGGAAACCCATAAAGGGAGAAAACCTCTTCTTCTTCGAATGATAGGAAGTCTTTTAAGTTTGTACATCATATATCCTTGAGCACCAACTCAATGTGAGGCTACTACCTCTGTTTTACAAGATCCAACTTGTTGAGAGAACCAACTCTCTGGTTTCTCTAGCACCAACTAGAAGGAAGCACCAACTCCCTGGGTGTTCCAGCACTGAATGGATGGAAGCACTTACTTGCACTTATACAAGCACCAACTTGCATACATAAAACTCTATTTTTTCCCGAGCACCACCCTGCCACTCTGTTTTTCTAGCCACAACTAGATGGAAGATACAACTTCCAATAATCAACCACCAAATTGAATATCATAGGACCATAGTCCTCCCTAGAACCACCCAACCTCCCTGATTATAAATAAATGAATAAATAACCACCAGTACAGATATATCAATTTTTACCACTTCTCCTTTGTTCTGCAATTCTTCTCTTCTTCATTATTCTTCTGCTCTGTTCATCTTCTGTTTATCATTTCTGAGTTTGATCTCACACTAAGCATTCTACTATTTTCCTTTCTCCCAATTTACTTCATTTTTTAGTCAGAGTTGCTAACTCTACACTGTCACTACATGTCTCTTTTTATCCACACTAACCTCTTCAGTTACACCTCAAATCTCCTTGGGAAAAAATGCCTCAGCAACTGAATCGCAAACCATTCAAGAATCATGATTTAGTTCATCTAATTGAATCGTAACTGAACAGTTAATCATGAGGTGGAACAGTATCCCTTCGATCAGATTCCCAATTCACCAGCACCATTGGATTACATTTGCAGGATCTCTCGTTTATCCCATGTGCCCACTGGTTGTGACCACAAGCTAATCAAAAAGTGATTTCGCATTTCACATTTTGGATATCTTGTGGTGAATCTTCTCGACTTTCCATGTTGTGATCTATGAAAATAGGGATTAGCAATTAGTACCTTCCCTTTTCGTGACCACATATGATGACCACTGACTACACTAACATGCGCTATGCAATTTCATGTTTCGTGAATTTTGTTGCAAGTCACTCCGACTCTTCCAACTCCCGATCTCGAAATGGAGCCTTGCAATTTGCAAGTTCCTTCCTTCACGTGCCCACGACTATGACCAAGCGCTTATCCATAAAATGATTTCACGACTCATAATTTTTGGAATCCTTTGATGAGGCGTCTCGACTCTCTAAGTCGCGATCACCAAAACTCCGAAATGGAGCTTAGCATTGTTAGCTTCTTCCCCTCACGTGACCACCGGTGGTAACCACAGGCTCCACAAAAAGGTGCTTCATGATTTTTCCGTGAGTCTCCTTGACTCCTCCAATTCCCGTTATCTGAAACTATGAAATTGAGCCAGATCAATGGTCCACGCTCTCCCTTGATCAACGACTCAGATTAAATCATAGTTTCACATTTGGAAATTTCAAAGGATAGATCTCCTCCTTCCTTTGACTTTCCAGTCAGCGAAAAGTTGACCTCTCGCCTCGTGTAGTCTTCATCCAATGATCAGGATTATTTATCACGATTTCGTATATCGCAAGTTTGATGGGTTAGAGCACCTCCTGATTTTGGATTTCCCGATCTGTGAAACTCTAAAATAGAGCCTTTTTCATGCCATAATATTTTTCCACATGTACTTCTTGGATCAACGGTCCTCCTTCTTTCGGGACTTTGTAAGCCTGCTTCATCTTGTACTTAAAGATCGTGCTCCTTCTTCTGGATCTGACGATGGTCAGTCTTCGTGCTCAGATCTGACGCCTAATATATGTTCTCTTCTATTGCACGCTCATCTAGTATTAAGTCAGATATGAAGACCATCGAGAATTCGTGATGGGTGATCCAACGATCACTGTTACTCCTCCTCTTAAGCTTACGCTTCTGATCTTGCCATGCCATCATCGTTGCACTGCTGGTCTTGCCACTTTCTCTTTTTCATCATTGTCAGGCTGAGCTTGCCATCAATGAAAAACACATACTCTTCCTTCTGTCTGTAATAAATATGCCAACAACTATCACTTGCAACAGTTGGTTATAATCTTGAAATGAAACTCGTACATTATAATATGATCGAATTTCACCAAGTATCTACATATGATGGTTAAATACTTGCTGACATTTCTTTTCTTTTCATTCAAGATAACATTCATTGATTGTGGCACATCATGACTTCGTACAAATTTTGGATTGATTTTAACAATTCATTGGCAATATTTGCATCACACTTAATTCTCATTTGATAAGGGTAAAATAAATTGTTTGGTTCAACACATCATTAATCAATCTAAGCTAATATTTAGACTCCCATATCTACAACAAGAAGTTTGGTTGGTTTAGGATACCTCATTTCTTAAGTTTGATGAGTGGGGCAAGGCCACTAAAGTGACAATGAGTAACTTTCTTAGTAGTTGCTTCTAGGATATCTTTCTTATGGTTAGGAATTTTCAATCTAATAAGAGTTTGAGTGGTAACATTTTGGTGTAACTACTAGAGATGAGTACATTCACTAGTTCTTAAAGGTTTTTCTTCAAACACTTTGATGAGTAAGATTCAAATATTTGTCTATTTTAGTCATCTAATGACTCCATTGAGGGGAAGGGGCCCTTTTCCCTTGTATACTTTTAAGAATTGTTGCTTGTAGGGTGAGGCCAACATCATCGTGTTGGCATTGAGAATTCACCTTAGCAACTCCAATCTTCCCAATTTTGTTTTTTAGATTAGAGTTGTGAAAAACATGGTGCCATGGGATTTTCATGAGCTTTATCCTTTCTTTGATATAGAAGGAATTGTTGGATATCCTATGAAATACCCTTTATAATGGAGAGAAGAACTTCCAAATTTTGATGGTATTAAGTCTCATGCCATTCAACACATTGTTTCAATCTTGGAGTATGTTGCGAAAGTTGATGTAACTCATGAGGATATCCTAATCAAGTTTTTTTGTTTTTTTCTTGGAGATGAAGGAAATATCTTGGGTGAGTCATTGTAGTAGTCCTATGAAAATATATTGTTATTTAAATTTCTTGGGTGATTCATTGTAGTATTCCTAGGAACATATCTTCTTATTCACATTTATTCAAAGTCTTCTTCAAGTCTTGAAGTCCTCACCTACAATAGTTTGAAGATTTCTTTGAGGACTATGTGGTAGCCTTACTAGAAGTTAAAGAGAATGGAGCTATTGAAATCATTGAGAATCATGAGATTGAAGAGACATTGATTTTGTCTATTATTGAATATAAATAATATGAATGAAACATAGATAAAGTATCTTCTCATGACATTTTTGAATAACAAGAATCATTATACAATCCCATTGAAAATCAAGGATACGAGGAGATACCTT
>ML785422.1:222112-241455 GCA_009831015.1 Picea engelmannii
TATAAAAGGTCTCCAATTTCTAACCTCCTCTAGCTCCTCCCTTTTGTGCTCTTTATAGCAAGATTACATGATCATCTAGATCCAAAATAGATGGATCTCATAAAATTTTCACCTATATTTAGTTTTTTGAATATATCCAACTCAAATCCGAATTTGTGAGGTGGCTAGGAAAAACAAAGTATAAAGTTTCTAGAAATATGTTGCTCAAAGATTGACCTATATCTCCCAAATAAAAACATATTTTGGAAAACCGAGAGAGGTTTTTGAATAGGGGCTTGTGTTTGTAAAAAAAAATCTCTCAAAATTCAAAAATAACTTTCTATCTCATCATAATCTTTCTCGAAAGAACATGACTAACATAGGAAAATACAAATTTCCAAATCTTGTCATATTCCTACAATCTAGGATTTGATCCATAGAATGTTTCCATTGAGGAAACAAAGTGTCACCTGCATTATTTGATGGGGGATTCTCTTATATTAAAATATATGTGGCCACCTTGACACAAAAATCCTCTTTCCAAGTCGAATTTTGACCAAAACTCATCCAGATTGAAAGTTCAAGAGTTGGTAGTGCAATACACAAGAAAAACACAGTTTGCGCTACCAACTTGGTGTAGATGGTTGTTTTGACCTTTATGCATGAAGAAATGACTTTGAAGGTGAATTAAAGGTTGGAAGTGGTCTCTTTAGACTTGATATTTCATAACATAACCCATCATATGCTAGGGCATACCAATTTTGGTCATTTAGGCTTTCCCCTACATCATTATGCAAAATTAGTGTTTATGCCATAATGTGTCACTCCAAGTACTTTAGACAAGCATACAATGCATCTGAAATTGTAGCTTGGAAGGATAATACTCTGTACCTTGAAGGAAGGCCTTTGTAATGGTATCACTGTAGACATGTCCCTCTTTGACAAGCTCAACCAATCAACCCTTAGTTCATATAAAACAGAGTATGGAGCGAATGTACATCTCGGTGTATTTACACTTACTAAGGTTTTCATCTTTCAATATATGAGTTTATAAGGAATGTGGACTCAACTTTTCATCAGCACAATCTGTAAAAATATACCTTATATCTCCCTAAGACATCAATTTTATATGTGTAACTTCATATGTTTTATATAAACATAGAAGTTTTTTGCAAATGCTATATATATATATATATATATAATGTCTCAAAACTAAAAGAAGACTTCCTCTAAGCTGCTACCATATACACCCTCCTCTGAATTATGTCCTCCTCTGAATTATGTCAAATTACTCATCATTAAATAACCAAAACAGAGTGCATGTCTTCATTATTGGTTTCTTCATATCAAAACCATAGCAAGATAACTGTGTTATGCGCTTATGTTCTTGCGAGGGCTATAAATCGGCCATGATAGATAAAATTCTCTGCAAGTCACTTGGAATTGTACTCACCAAAACCTTAACATATTTGCCTCTTACTTCATTAGGGATGTCATATGCAAAAAACAAAATAATTGTTCAACATCTTGAAGACAAAAGGTGGATAGTGAACCCCCTTCATGAATACCAATTTCAAGACTCAAAAACTTATTAAAGGCTAATTGGAATGGGACATTTCAGGAGCTAACACGTCCTTTGATGATTTTGAGAAGAAAGAGTTTGTGGAAGGATCCATGGGTTTTACCTTTGTCCATGAACAACATGGTGACCCTTCTGTTGGAAACATTGATGATATGTTTGACATAGGAAGACATAAATGGGATACAAGCAGGGATAATTTTAAGGATGGAAATTTATCTCAAAATGTATAAACGTTGGTGAATCTTACTGGTCCTTAATATGCAAACTATAAAACGTTTGACAATATTTTTGTAAAAATATTCAAATTTCTAATGATTTTATATATATTCTATAAAATTTGGGCTATTTTTAAGGTAAAATAATTTTATTCTGTAGAATTTGGGCTAATCATTTAAAAAAAAATGGAAATTGGTGAATCTTTTTTTTTGAAAAAGCATGGAAAATTAGCCCATGGACGATATATAGCCTCTAAAATTTTCCCTGGATACAAGTTATGTGTACTTTTAAGGGGAGCTCATTTATGATATTGATGATGAGGATGAAAATGAAATTGGTGAACTTGGACATTAAGAAGAATTTAACTGAGAATATTTTGTTGAAAAATCTAATGGTTCAAGTCTTAAATAAAATGAAGTGAATTGTTCACCTCTTTTTGAAAGGATAAGATGTGAATGGGTTATCATAGATGTGGAGTATTCCGCTCCTTGTTCTATAAATTGTATCTTTATGTCATGAATTTTCTCATTATCCTTCCTTATCATTAATTGAAGGTGGCATGGAAAGTACACAATTTACATGCAAATTCTAGCTAGAGTTGCTTTCAAAGGCCGAGGTTTTGCTTAATGATTCCACAAGTAAGGTCAATGGGATAACCTATTTCAATAATGAAAATAATGATTACTTTAGCCTTATTAATATTTAGATGGAGGAATTTTGTGGTATTAGCAACCAACCTTGGAAGAATTTTGTCCTTGTGCTTTATGATTATGATCTATCTTTGATTCAAATCCTAGGAGTGATAGAGTTTCCACCTTGTGCCCATGTGATGTTTAATGTATTCATATTTCATTTCATAACAAAACACAAGGGAGAATCCCATGAACTTGTTAACTTTATCATGTGGTAACGATGGCTCTATGGCTTCACCTAGCAACCTTAGTTACTAGTTAGCTAGTAAGATTAGGAAAGAATAAGTTCCCTTATGCAGTAGTCCAAGATGCTTGTTTGAATTCTATCCATGCATTTTCTTTCTTTCATTTTTGTGTTTCCTATCATGCATTTTTTTCTTGATTTTCCTTTCATAGATTTGAATTCTTTGAACAATTTATTTCATTCCAAGCATTGTCTTAGAATACTTACATGCTTAGACTTCAAAAAAAATTTATTTCATGCAAAGTAATGATTTACCAAGGTGGTGGAATCACCCTATTATTTTTTTTCGAATTCTTTGGAAAAAGTTTATATGTGTGTATATAATGAGTTTGAGTGAGATTTTTGAGTTTTTATAAACTCTTTCTCTAAGTATAGTGCATGTCCCCAAGTAGTAGATAGTTGTTTCCCCTTCATGGATAAATACCTACAGAGACACCCTCTCATGGTATGCGGTGTTGTTGCTTACATAAGCTCTATTGCTCATATTCTCTTACTCATACTTTCTCTTCCATTTCTCTTTCATATATATGATGATCTTACCTCACATCACTCCTTAGTTGTTTTGTATGAATCATCACATTTTATATCAACTCATTTCCCTTACACCTTATATGACACATGCACTTGTAGATGGTACACTATGGTTTCACTACACATGGCTATGGTATTTTGTTTTAGTTTTATTTACTTCAGTTGTCGTGCTATGTTCTCGGGTATGGGTTTGGTACTTAGACATGGTGTTATAGCTTATTTACTAGTTATGAACATGGTAAACACTAAAGTGTGATATAATATCACTTCATAATATTAAAAATTTTACTATTTTCCTCATCGTACCATGGGGGACATGATTTTCCATTAGATAAGTGTCGTCACCTCTTGGGTCAAGTTTCACTACTAGGGATCTGGTTAAGGTAGTGTACCTCATATCCCTATCCATACTTAACACTTTACATATTCCTCTTTCACTTTCATTCCATTTACAAGAAGTTATTCTCACTCATGTTTGACTTGTAAAATTTCATTCAACAAGGTCCAACAAAGAAAATGAACACTCCATTGTATATAATACTAAGTCAAATCAATCAAAAAAAGGCTAGAGGTGAAGAGTAGGTAAAATAAGTAAAATAATAATAATAATAATGTTGGAGCTATCCAACCTCACCAAAAGACCCTTATGCCTAAGTCCTATGCTTAATAATGGATATCTAAAGAAAGGGGAATGTTAAAGGGGTGGTAAAATAATGCTTAATAATGGATATCTAAAGAAAGGGGAATGTTAAATTGGTGGTAAAATAAAGTGTTGAGGTGTAACTCTAAGATAAATGCTTCCTCTTAAATGATTACATATATAATTAATGAATATTTGTAGCTCTTGAAAGCTATTTGGATAAGACAAAGTACATGTATATCACCATACATGACTTTGAGGGTTAATACATGGAATTTCCCCTTCCCTTTTCATAAGTTATCCATCACATTACCTACCAATAACTTAGTGATCTAGGAAATACCTCTCGTCTTAGGATTTGGCAAATGTAATAATTTTTAAGGTTATCTTCCCATGGTGAAACTTATGCAAATTATAAAATTAACTTATGTTACAATGTTTCTAGAATCGATCATTTGGTGCACATCACATAATGACTTGTAAAGGGGTCATATAAAACACTATAAGTGGGTGCCTTGTATTGGGATTAGTGTACATGCATTAGGTGTGGAATCTATGCCTTGGGATATACGATACTACCTATATTGACCGAGAGTCAACATCATTATCACGTCACCCAGACCATTCTAGGAGGACACACTTCCTTTCATGAACATATCCTATCACACTTGTGGCTTAGTTGGACTTGTTTACCACACGTGTTGGTTTGTTGGGGTCAATTATCAGGTTGTTACACACTTGGATTTTTGTTACAAACTTTTATAGTTGGTCATGAGGTTTTTGAGGTGGTTATTTCCCTAATGGATTACTTACATGATGGAGAGACTCTTTCTTAGTGCCACACATGCCATTATTAGTTATCTTCATGTGGAACACACCTCTCTTCATTGATTAGTCTTCTACACCATATCATTAATTTGTTGATTCTTGGAGGTGGTTAGGAGGGGGCACTCTTTCCCGTGCCCTTTTTTGACTAGATATATGACTCAAATGCGGGTTTGGAGGAATTTTAAGAGAGCATACCACTTATTTCATTATTTTATTATCTCAAGATGGTTTTAGACCATGTTTTTGAGGTAACTTATTGTATGTTCCCATGCTTTTATGTTGGAGGTTGTATTAGTGCATATTTTTCTATTGAGCACATGGTTTTGCCTCATGGTTTCATGAGGTGCTTAATTTATACAAGGAAGTATTTTCTTCATTGTAACTATGTAGGATAATAATTTGAAGAAGCTTGTCTTACATTGCCAAATCTATTGTGTATTCTTATTTCTCATCAGGGTTTATTCTAGGGATGTATATTGCTAGATACTTTATTTTCTCAAGTACCTTTGAGGAAGGAGATACTACAAAGCTATGGAAGGCACCATGACACAATGGAGTAATTTAAGGTATAATTAGTTTTTTCTTTTCCCTCTTTGATAAAAAAAGGTAATGTTTAGAGCATTAAGCTTGGACATTTAGGAACTCTAGGGTTTTTCTTTAAGACTAATATAGAGTTCATAGTGTACCACTTAGCTGTGGATTCTTAAGCGACCAATCCCCTTGAGGTGTTTGATATATTCAAAGTTCTTTGTTGATTCTCATAGGGGAATCCTTATATGGTGCATCTGACTTAAACACTTTAGACATTTGAATACTCCCTCAAGCTAAACCAATGACTCCATAGCCCAAGTAGGATAAGAATTGGTTCACTCTTTTGATATCTTTGGCCAAATTTTTTCAAAATATTCCTTTTTCATTTTACTTTCTTGCAATCTAGAGTTCTAACTTGTTTTATCGCTAGATGTATGGGAAAAGAGAGATGAGGAAAACACTCATATAGATGTTTTCTTGTTAATAAAAGTGAAAACCCATGGTTGAACCAAAGCTAATATGAAATGTGCAGCTAGTAAAGTATATTATCTCATTAATTGGTTCTTTGAACAAGGTTTGTTAGATTACAAGTACTAGAAATATTGAGTTATATCTTTTAGAATTTTGGTGTCATTGTGGTACCCATAACTGTTGGAAAATTGTCTACAGTCTTGTTGAGATTATCTTAAAAACTCAAATTTGAAGTATAGGCATGATAATTATATCGACATAGATAACTGGTTCTTCCATTGTGTCGCAATTTGTTGTGGCCATAATAGCCCCATTTTACTTTCTCTTTTACAATAGAAAGGAAAGGGACCCCCTACTGAAATTTCAAACCTATTGCCTAATCCTCTATTGCTTGAGCCTAATGCTATTTATTTTCTTACCTTAAGGGGGTTGGGGGTTTTATTTTGATTGATGACTATCTTTCATTGGTGTTGATTTTTCCTTCCGATCTGTTGATTTCAAATGTATTCGTGTTTCTTCTTGACCTATGATGTTTTTTTGACATTTGTATGATGGAATTGATGTGTCATTTTTTTACCTTTTGTTGATTATGAAGTTCTTGGTAATCTGATGTGGTTGCATGGTATGTTCTATTTCATGTCTTGATTAACTAACTCAAACTATGCATCTTCTTATTGGCATGCCATGCTTAATGACTTCAACTTTTATGTTGTTTCATGTAGATCGTAATATTCTACTTTGAATTGACACATGTAGTTTCAGGACATTTATCTACAATCACCATGTTATCACTGAAACAAACCTAATTATCTTTTCTAAATTGAACTAAAGGAAGGGAATATATTTTTTATGTACGGGCAATTCATCTTTTGATTGCATGTATGATATCATTCTTGTTGTTTTGCAGGAGCAGGTGTGGAGGGACACTTCGTTCGCATGACCACTCCATCCTTGAGAGGCCTGTGGGGGGATCTATTGATCCTTGTCCACAACCTTGACCTTGATTCTTTCCTATATCCTCCTTATTAGTAGGAAAATTGCTCTTGCTTGCAATGTCCGTGAGGTCTGAATCCCCAAGGCTATCAGACGTACCTTCCCCACAAGCCTGTTCTCGAACCTCTTCAGATTGGTTTATATCAAGTCCTCTCCTAGTATTATCTCTCACCAAAAATCATGCCAAAATCCCATTCCTACTCTTGATTGTGATTGCTTGTCGAGTTGTCTCCTGATGCGTGTTATTTATTTGACACATTTATCCATAGTGTCTAGCGTAACGACAATTTTTTGGACTTGGCTGTGCTCCTGCTCCTTGTGATCCAAGAATATATGCCCTCTGAGAGGTGTGTATTTAATGGATTAACCTGTGGTGCACGCTTGGCTGAAGTCAATGTTATGTTTCTACTTGTTGCTACTTGCGATGTTAAAACGTCACAGGAAGCATTGTCCTTTCTCCTTCATTTCTCTCGATTCATCGCAGTTGAATCACCACATCATCGATCACCATCTGACCCTATTCCTCTCTACGATTTCTAGTTTTTCAATTCCGACCCCATACACTTGTTTCTAAATTTTGGCCACTAGGTGCGGAACCTTGACCAATAGAATCTAGGAGCATGGAAGCTTGAATTGTGTAGTTTTGGTCCTAATTTTCCTAATTTGTATTTATTTTTTTTATTTATCTTTTGTATATATTCTTATATGTATTTTATTTTATTTTTGTATGTATTTTTATTTTTATTTTATTTTGTTATTTTTGTAAATATTCATGTATATATATTTTATTTTATGTATTTTTATTAATATTTTATTAATTTTTTTTAACCATGTATGTTTAATAAACTAACCGTTTTCACTATTTAACATGTAGAGATTTTCTCCTAAATGAACATCAAATATATAAATAAATAAAATAAAATAAAATAAAATAGAAAAACAAATCAAATTTCCAATTTTGATTTAATTTTTCATGATTTTCTTTTTTATTTTTCAATTTAATTTTTCATTTTTACTCAACCTAACTTGTACATATTTTTACCCATTTTATTTTACCCCTTTCCCACCTAAACCTAAACGTACTATCCAAGGTCCTATTTTCTAGGAATTTCCTATTTTTAGGTATTTCTGTAAATTATATTAACTTGTACTTCAAAGCTTATTCCCAAAATGCATTGGAATGTACAAAAAAATATATATTATATTATACTATAATTTTAATGTTTCATTGGAATATTAATTAAACAATATTTGAAAAGCATTCATGAAGGGGGAGTAGGTTAAATGTTTTTTATTATATGCTATACCCACAAAACATGATCAGGAGAGGATCATCGACTTCGTCATCAATGAATCCACTTCTTTTTACCACGCTTACTAGCATGGAAAATTCCGACGACGAAACATGAAGACCCAACCTCACCTTGAAATTAAATATTTTTTCAATTTCCTTTTAAAAAAAACTTAACTTAAAATAATATTTTCAATAATGTAACATCATGCTCTTGTGCACACCCAATTGGACTTATTCTTGAGGACAATCTGGTTCATTATATGATTGACTATTTCACTTATGGATTATGATGATGTTGTGGATATGATGATATGTTATTTGATTATACTTGTATCGACAAGTGCTATTGATTGGTTTCTCCTAAGTGTGCAGGAATCTGGGCTGATTAAGGATTCCAATGGCAACGATGGACCTGCTTGGACTATGAATCGAGTCAGGGAGTGGATTTTTTATGGTTTGTGTATTTCTATTATTGCATATGTGACATATGATTGGTATATTATGATGTTGTTTATGGATCTTTGACATGTTTCATTGATGGATGCAGGATGACGATTTATTTCTAATCAGACTCACATTAGGAGTAAAGGGGCCATGCACGACAACCAGAGATATTGAGGGAGAGGTGTGATAGCAGCCCTGCCACAACCTACTAGCACTCTCGTCGTGGCTCGAATTGTAGGTTAACGATTACTTAGTTCGAGAGATGCATGATGACGTTAGGGTAGACTGAGACAGTTACTCATGAAGATTATAATGGGTGCGCAATAAGGTAGGGTCCTTATTCCTTAGAGGCCCTTAGTCTCCCACAAGGTCACCTAACAAAGTATTGACTCCAGGGGTTGGAAAACTACAAAAATCAGTCAAAAGGCGAGAGGCAACCTTGGAGCACGTAGTGCATATTGAAGGGCACGTCGCATAAATGAAACATGAATGAAGGTGAGTGGCACCCTTGGAGCACATGGTGCATCTTGAAGGGAACGTCACAGTTGTTAACAATGGTGAGTCAATGAACCTAGGGACCTAGAAAACAACATCTCGTTTTGATTTGGTCAACCCTAAGATAATTGTTGCACGAGTAAAGTTTAAAAATTATAAAATTCCCTTAAAAATAATTTTCCTAAGCCTAGTTGAATTTAAAGACTAGGTCTAAGTAGGACATGAGAACTACAAATTTATTTAAGCAATTAATAAAGGGGGGGAGTGAAGAAAATTGGGGGAAAAAATTAAATTTAAAAATTAAAGGAGACTTTAATTATTTAAAAATATTAATTGTTGTTTATGTGCAAAACTTGCTAATTTCGAACTTAGACAAAAATGGGAAATTAATTGCTAAAAGGGATGTGGAACATAGAAATAATCGCATATAGAGAACTTTCCTAAAATGAACTCAACTAAGCTTGTAGAAAGGCATCAATCATTAAGGGAATGTGAGGGAATAAAGGGACATCGATGAGAGTTTTTAGGAACGCTTGTAGGTGGGTGAAGAAAATTGGAAATTTAATTTAATAAATAAAATAAAATTTTGGTGCAACTAAGGGATCGGGTGACGAGTGTGTGGGGGGAGAGTTTTCCTAATTAAATTTTAATAAAACAAATTTAATGTTAAAATGAAAGTGTCTCTAAGATGGACTCTATAAAGAATCGAGGGGCATATGAAACCCTAGCTTGAAGCCCATGCGCGCCCTCATCTGACCGATCCAGTACACCCTGCAGCCCAACCACCAACTCGCCTGGGGGGGAACCATCACCGGCTCTAGTCTATAGATATGGGCAACGAGGAGGGGAGGAAACCCCCCTCTTACAGTAACATAGCTGCTAATGATAGAGCTGGCAAGAGATCGAAGCGACCTGCATTTGAGTTGCTGCAGCAAATCCGTGAGGAGATCCTCGCCTAAGAACATGTTACCAAAAGGAAATGGAAACGGAAGCTAGCACATCCCGTCCCAAAGCGCCTCGAGGATGGGAGACCATAAAATGCATCCCTCAAATGGACAAAGCGCCTAGATACCTCATTAGCTCAACCAGGGTTGGTGAGCACACCTAGTTCATGCAAGAACACGCCCTCATTGGCAAGTTCTTGGGACTCTGGCCATCAGAAATGGACCTAAACAAATGGATCAAACACTGGTGGAACCCCATGGGAGACTACGAGGTTCAACTTAGCTCAAAAGGCTTCTTCACGATCATACTGTATAACCTAGAAGATAAAGATCGCATCTTTGAGAACGACCCATATTTCTTCAACTCAGCGGGGCTATTTCTCAGGTTCTGGACAGAGCGCTTCAGCCCCAACAAGGAATACTTCTCGATGGCACCCGTCTGGATCTGCCTCTATTCCCTCCTGCAGGAGTTCTGGCTGGAGGAGATTCTGATGGGAATAGGAAACACAATCGACCAATATGTCAAAGCCTCAGAATCCACAAAGCAGTGAAAATACACCCCATATGCCCGAATTTGTGTGTACATGAACATCGCTCAATCCCTACCAAGAGTAGTAATACTGGAGCATCAGGACGAGGGCTGGTTACAAACCCTCGATTATGAACACATCCTGTTCAGATGAAGAAGATGTCATGAGCATGGCCACCTGTTCCAGGATTGCCCGCTGAATCAGCCTGCTCCCAAAGCCGACCAGAACACACAGAAGGATGACTTCATAACAATCCAATCAAGGAAGAAGAACCCACCTCACAAGCAAGCAGCCAGCCCCAAACCTGGCATTCTGACCAAGAATACCTATGATATCCTAAGCCAGCTCCCTTAGGAGGCGAAAATCCAAGATCCGCACAATGGAACAAAGAAAGGTACAGAACCAAGCCATATGCCCCCCCCTGACCAGAACAAAGAAACCCATGTCGATGAAATGGGGGACGTAGATGGAGATACACCAATGCAGTTGGATGCCCAAGACCTAGCAGGCATAGACTTCGAAAAACTGGAAGAAGCCCTCAACCTAAGAGATCTACAAGGCCTCCCAGAAGAGCAGCTCAGAAAGGTACATAAAGTCTTCCTCGACTCAACGGTAGGATCCACAACCCGCCTTGGTATTACCATAGAGTCAAGCTCCAGATCTAAGAAAATCCTGCACGAGAACAAGAGGCGCGAGCAAAAACCGACACATCAACTAATCAAAGAAGCGGGAAACCTCACGATCAACTCAGGTTAGATTCAGAAGCTCTCGGAGGGATACCTCCACCCACACTCTTCTACCTAATGATGAAGCTCATAACTTGGAATATAAGAGGACTCAACGAAAGATCTACGCAAAGAATGCTCAAGGACTGTATCAAGGGGGAAAGCCCAGACATCCGAATGCTACAGGAAACAAAATGTGCAGGAATAGAAGCGGAAAACATCTTCCAACGCATTTGGAAAGATTGTAACTACTTCGACACAGATGCAGCGGGAGCCTCGAGAGGCCTTGCCATTTTGTGGTACCCAAACCACACCATCCTCAGCGAACCCTTTTCAACCACAGGAACCCTATCAGACCACTTTGAAGTAATAGGCTCGAATCAAGAGGGGACCATCACCAATGTTTACGGCCCACAAGGACAATAGGAAAAAAACAAGTTCATGGACAAGCTGGCCCACGTCAAAGCCTTGGTCACCACGCCCAGCTGGATCCTGGGAGGCGATTTCAACATGATAATGTCACTGGAGGAGAAAGCTGGTGGTAGCAAGTGGCTTGACCCAAACAATGGTAAGTTCAAAACCCTTCCTGAACAATTAAATCTAGTCGATATCGAAAATAGCAATGGAACCTTCACCTGGTCCAACCGTAGATCAAGTAGTCATCATGTGGCATGTCGGCTTGACCGCTTCCTTGTCGTGGAAGATCTGATAGAAAATGTCCTCTCCATGGAAAGTTCAATCCTCCCCAAAGAGGGCTTAGATCACTGGCCCATTTCCCTCCAGATCGCATCAGAAACCACCCCCGCGCTTAAACCCTTCCGGTTCAAAAAATTCTGTCTCACCCACCCAGATTTCCAGCACCTAGCAAAAACCTGGTGGAACCAAGCTGAGGTAGACCACGGAACCAAGATGTACAAATTTCAGCAATGTCTCAAAAACTTCAAGAAAATGCTTAAATACTGGAACAAAAACACCTTTGGAGACATATTTCAGAGCATCAAGGACACCGAGACCAGGCTAGCCGAGATACAAAAAATCTTCATAACCGAAACTCGAACTCCTGAGCTCATGACGGAGGAGGAGCAACCACTATCGCACCTGGAACAAAGAAGACAGTAGGAAGAAATCCTCTGGAGACAAAAATCCAGGGTGCAGTGGCTCAAGGAAGGGGAAAAGAACACAAAATTTTTCCACAGGACAATGATCCACAGGCGACACATCAACAGAATAACCCATCTAGAGGATGAGCATGGTAACCTGCTATGAGAGCATGGCCGCATCGAATAAGAGATCATACGACATTATCAGAACTTCATGATAGAAAACAGGCAGAATCGAGAGGAGGCCATCACCCAAGTTACTAGTCACATCCCCTCACTTATCACCCCTGAAAAGAATGTTGCTCTAACAAGGCCAATCACCCAGGAGGAGGTGGATCAATCAACAAAGGACATGCCCTCTGGAAAGGCACTAGGCCCTGATGGCTTCACAACAGACTTCTTCCACCACTGTTGGGACATTATAAGGAAGGACGTTTGGGAGGTGGTTGAGGAGTCACGTGCCTCGGGCCAAGTTCTTCAAGATTTCAATGCCACCTTCCTCACTCTCATTCCGAAGGGGGAGCATGTCACCAACCCCAAGCACTTTAGACCCATAGCCCTGTGCAATGTCATCTACAAGATCATAACCAAGGTAATTGCAAACCGACTCAAGCCAATTTTTCCCTTTGTCATCTCCAAAGAACAAGCCGTCTACGTGGAAGGTAGGAAGATCATGGACATCGTCATTCTAGCACATGAGGTAATCAGTTCCCTCAAATCAGCAAAAATCCCAGGTATGCTAATCAAACTAGACCTCTCAAAATCCTTTGACAAAGCCAGTTGGCGTTATCTTAAAGCCATTCTAATTTCCTTTGGTTTTGATCAAACTTGGGTTAGCTGGATCATGAATCTCACCTCCACGACTTTCTTCTCAATCCTAGTAAATGGGGTTCCCTCCCAGCCCTTCTCGGCCTCAAGGGGCATTCAACAGGGGGATCCACTCTCACCCTTCCTTTTTTTCCTAATGGCGGAGGGCCTGGGACGCTAAATCAAGTCAGCGGTCCAGGAAGGCAGCCTTAAAGGCCTTCGCCTGCACAACATTAGACTGGCCCCCTCTCACAGCCAATTCGTGGATGACACCCTCCTCATGAACTCTCCCACTGCACGAGAAGCCCAAAAGCTCAATTCCATCTTGTCTGACTTCACCGAAGCCTTGGGCATGACTTTGAACCTCGACAAATCCAAGCTTTTCTTTTTTAACACTCCAACAACAGTCCAATTACACATCTCTAGAATCTTGGGCATCCCTAGGAGCTCCCTTCCGTCCAATTACCTGGGCATTCCTCTCACGAGAGCGCCTACCAAGTCCATCTCATGGGACAGCCTCCTCCTTTCGATCTCAAAATGCCTGGCCAACTGGACCTTCAGACCCCTAAACATTGCAGCCAGATTGGTCTTTCTAAAATCGGTCCTTCAAACCCTCCCAACCTATCTTTTCACAGCTCTAGCCGCACCCAAAAAAATCATCAGAGCTATCAGAAACATACAGAGAAAATTCCTCTGGCAAGGTCTGCAACCGAACAAGAAATGGGCTTTGGTGAGTTGGGACAAGGTCTGTGCTCCCAAAAGCACGAGAGGCCTTGGGCTCCGCAACCCTCGCAGGCTTAATCAGATAATGGGAGCCAAGATTTGGTGGAGATGGCTGAAAACACCAGATGCTTTATGGGCACAAATTTGGAAGAACAAATATGCCTCCACAATGCAGCCTGATCAATTGATCCGACACAACACTAGAATACAGGGCTCGAAAATCTGGAACACAGCCTGGCAAAACAAAGACTTAGTGCAGAAGCACGCTTTCTGGGAGATACGCAATGGCGGCAGCGCAGAGTTTTGGCTAGACTCATGGCAACAACTCAAGCCTCTAACTGAACTTACTGAGCTTACAACTCTACAACATGTCCTCAATCAAACGCCTTTAGTAAAGGTAAAAGACCTCTGGAAACCCCTGGAAGCGAGCCATAACATGAGGCAGTGGAAGACCTCTAGTCAAGAGCTAGGAATTCCTTCCGACGTTGACCTATCGGCCCGGCAAAATGAAGCAGCATGCAGGAAAATCCCCATCAAGGAGGGACCTGATATCCTTCGATGGGGGCACTCTGCCTCAGGAAACTTCTCGGTAAAAGAAGCCTACTACATACAAGGCAACTATCACAATCAGGAAAAGGACACCATCTGGGTTAAGATTTGGGACAAGGCCCTCTGGCCGAAGGTCTCTACCTTCCTTTGGCTAATTATTCATAACCGAATTCTGACATGGGACAACCTCCGAAAAAGGGGTTTTATTGGGCCCTCCATATGTGCTTTATGTCACTGCCAAGAAGAAACCAAGGAGCATCTCTTCAATGGCTGTCACTACAGCCAAGTAGTCTGGGATCAGGGGGCTCAAATCGTGCGCAGATCCAATCAAAATAGAGGCAACATCAGGGACACCATCACGCACTGGGGCACAATCACCTTCAACAACCCCATCCTGAACCACATCTGGCTACTTCTCCCAGGATTCATTCTTTGGCATATATGGAAGGAGAGAAACAAACGCATCTTTCACTCCAAGGAATCCACTCCGGAGCTTACCAGGGATAGAGTGGCCACTCATATCAAGGAAACGATCCGAAGTAAGAGCTGGCAAGCGTGAGACCAGATCTGCCACAATGAAGAACTAAGTACCCTTCAAAGTTGGCAGCTCAATCTAAGTGACCTGGTGATAGGACATGCTCCCAAGACTCAAAGTCCCAGCCCAAGCACATGGACCCCCCCACCCAATGGATTCGTCAAAATCAATTTTGATGGAGCCTTAAAGGGCAACCCAGGACCCGCAGGCTATGGGGCGGTGATCAGAAATTCCATGGGAGAAATTCTAGCTTTGGTTGCAGGATACCTAGGGGAAACCACAAACAATGTAGCGGAACTAACAGGTCTACTACAGGGCCTCCAAGCAGCCATCTCCCTATCCAGTCACACAATAATCCTGGAAGGGGACTCACAAATCATCATCCAGCTAATCACCAAGATCCTGCATGGGGGCAATCCGCAAAAAATCTCACCCAGTTGGCGACTGGCAAGACTGCTTAAGGACTTCAACAACCTACTCAATCGTAGCTTCAACATCATTCCCTCCCATGTCAAGAGGAAGGAAAATGGAGTGGTTGATCACCTGGCAAACGAAGGAGTCGAGAGGGAACTGGAACGTATAATCTGGGACGCTCGATCCCCCGAAGCTTCTGACATATCTCAACAATGTCAACTCCTAGCTGACAAGGATCTCCTACCCCCGGATGGGGTGACATGTGGGTAGCTTGGGCACGTGGAGGCGCTAACGGGGGGGCCATTAATGGAGGCCCCTACTCTTGGCTGCGGGCAATTATTAGAGCCCTCACCTCTGTAGACCACCAGATGACGATGGAGCTCCTCGTGCGTGGGCAGGGGATGGCCAGCCAAAGCATTAAGCTCTCGGCGTTAATGCTGGCAGCTATGGGTTATGCGTATTTTAGTCTGAACATACCTCCCACCTCGCATTCGAATTTGTTCCAGCAGGTTCAGCACCGCCCTGCAGGAGGTTCCGCCCTAGCCCTCACCATGCCATGGGTAAGGGGTAGGCCTCGTCGAGGCGCTGGCTAGTATACAGCGGACTCACGGCGAAAACGACATCAGAAGTTTGCCAGAGCTATGCTCTTGGCCAAGAAAAAACGCTGGGGTGGCGCCACTGTAGCAACCTCGCCGCCTCGAACTTACGTGGAGGAGGACCTGTCTATCATGCTTCCATTGGATTTTTTCGAGAGCCAGATGTTTGTTGTCCCGGACAACTAGGATCCTCCGACGAGCTTCAGACACACGCCAATTGCACCCAATTTGGGCAACTCTCCAGCGCCCGCCATCGCTCCGAGTGCAACTTTCGCGGTCTGCCTTGTGGAGGAGGAGCCACCGGAATCCATTGCTGGGGTGCAGACGCAGGGGACACCGTCGGATTACAAGGCAAGGGAAGTGGAGGAGGTGCAGCCGAAGCGTAGCACTAGCACGCAGCAGTCGAGGATGATGCCGAGTCGAGAAGAAGCAGAGTCTGAAAGGAATTCGCCACCTTCACTGCCATTCCTGCATCCCGAACACCTAAAGTTGATCTTTGAAGTGCGCAGCCTCGTGGACGATCAAGTCTTCAGAGCTGTGCGAGTCACCCAATGCCTAGATATGTTGTATGCGACCTACTCCAAAGCTACTCCACGGTGCCAATGCCCCACTTGTGCGCAGCCCTTCGTCCTCCCTGTCAATGGCGGTAACTTCAACTGAATAGGTTCTGGTCTTCCTTATGGTTTCCATGCTCTTTTCAGTTTCTGTTTATCAGAGTCGTAGCTCTCTAGTTCCTAGCATAATTAGCTTTAGTATAGTTTTTCTTTTACTGTTGAGCACACTGGACAAAATCCCTGGTTTCCTTCGGGCAGGGTGGCGAATCACTACGCCTAATTTTGCTTGCTACTGTGGACATGCCAGTTGTCCTAGTTTTCTGTATAGGCAAGACAGCTGGCATACGCATGCAAAATGTCTATCCTTTTTGAAAGCTTAATATAACAGGTTCTGCTTTTTTATTTAAAAAAAAAAAAGATGAACTCTATAAAAGCGATGGCAACGAAGGGGGCCGGATCACGTCTCGTATGCATAAGGTTATGCTACCAAATTTTTCTCTTGACTGATTTTTCTTGTGGGAGTTGGGATACCCAGCTCGAATGGATAGACCTTGCGAGGCGAGCTAGGAGCTAGCTTTCTATGGTTTGTGTGTTCGGACCCTTTGTGGCTCGGGGGGCTCAGGGGGAAGAAAAGTACCCCCAGCATTGGCTGAGAGGTACCGATGAAGTCTTCACAGTTAGCAAGTGGGGAGTTGGATGGAGAGTCGTAGTGGAAGAATCAAAGCTTGTTCGGTTATGGTATGGTATTTGGTGATTAATTTTCTTATGTTGATGAAGTATCAATTGTAGGCATATTATGAATGATACATATTCGAGTATTTATAATAATGTGAAGTAATCACGAGACTTACGAATCTATGGAAGAAAATCTATGTTAAGTTCTTCGCAAATGAATTAATCCTTGTATAATTAGCATTTGAATGTTAACACTTATAATTGTACAATGTTGTTATTAGGATAGCCTTGATGATTAATCCTCAATGTTCTGAATTGAGTGGATGTTTATTTTATTCGATCTTAAAATAAGTGTAAGTACATTTATACATGGTTATCAACAATTGATGAATAAGTGTTGATCTCAATAAATTTTATTCCCTGGTTTAAAACTAGAGGGTGCCCAACTAGCTTGGTAAAATTTTCGGGGTCGAAGAACACTTTTTACTTTACATCATGTACAGTCTTGACTTGAAAAAGGAGGTGGTTCCTTGATACTTATGAGTCCCAACTAAAACTTAATATTGTGAATGATGACGAGACCACCAAGCGATTCCTTCTCCATAGGACACAGCCCCGTAGCCCTTGGGCAAATCATTTTTGTTTCGAGCGCTTGGGTAAAATCCTTCCTGCGCTGCTGTTAGGTAACCCTTTGTTTTATTTTTTACTGTAACTCGAGATCCTAGGGTAGGATGACCGGTTAATACTTCTTTTCTGAGTTCTGTTTAGGGTTACCTTGTGGTAGATCCTCTCCGTTGGGTCGGATATCTCTGATAGAAAATTTCTATTGTTCCCTTGCCACTATGGTTATCCCAGGCTATCGTTCTCTCCATATGTCCCTCATTGCTTCTTGATCATTTCGTTCTTTCGACTGCATCCCTCCCTCTTTGTAGTAATCAAACCCTTCCTTGAAGGAGAGCCAAAAATGTCATTGCGCCTGTGTGTGCTCTTAATAGTCGCCCCAGTGGACCTAACTATTGATGCCGCAGTGAGCTCCATCACTCTGGGCGAGCTCTCCCACCTTCTCGATGCTCTGTGCATGCGCACCACTCGATACCCTAGGAGTGGATGTTTGTGTTTTTGGGCTTGCTCGGTATCGAAGTCAGAGGTCGTGTCGGCCAAGTGTTCCTGGTGGGCTCCTCTCTTGGTCACCACATGGCACCAATATCGCGCAGGGAAATGGATTCCGCCTTGGAGACTGGCGCGGTCATTCGTTAGTAGTTACCAAAAATTTAATCATAGGCTCGGTATTTGTTGAGAGGTCATAAAGGTTTAAATCCTTAGACGAATTAGTCTGGGCGTTTCCCTTCATTGGCCACCTGGTAATAAATCATTGTCCTTGGTAATTAATGTGTTTTTACACCTTCATAAACAACCGATTACAATCTTTTAAATGAGAAGCATGGTTGACCTAACCCTTCAAAATCTCCTTGAATCCATCTAAGTGGAAAAAGATAAATCCGATGCTAGTTGAAATTTTCTCAATATAATCGATTATTACTATTTTCTTTCAGGATCTAAGTAGTATTCCTTCGATATTACCCAACCAGGTTGGAACCTCTTTATTCTAAAAAGAAAACAAAATCCTTTTTATTTTTAAATAATCTCTCGTACATGTCCTCTCTTCCTAGAGTTTCTCTTCGAACTGCTTATTCTACCTGGCTAAGAGTGGATCCTTACTGATCCTTGTCATCCATTAAATGCAATTCCTTTTTCTAATAAAGTTTCTTGACAACAAGTGACAGAATATAAATTTTAGAAGTCGGGATCTTATCCTTGTACACTTATTTGAAAAATGGTGTTTATGATTCCAAATGGTTTACTTGAGAATTTAGTGGTTGTGGTCATTGTCATCACAGGACTTTATGTGGTTCCTTTTGTAATGACACCTACGGATAATTCTCTATGAGTAGCCTTATGACTTTTCCAGTGAGGTAAGGTCATTATCTTGCTTTTGCTACTACCTTTTACCTTGTCCTCCTCGCCACATTAAGTTTTCCAATAAACAGATTGCATCTTTTAGAAATAGGTGCTATAAGAATCTACATGAATTTGAGTTGGTATAAAGATCTACCTTGGAAGTAAAATTTGTCCTTTGCTTTTAATTTATTCTAAACTGCGTGATCATGCATCACTAATCCTGTTTCTTGATTTTGTTGCATCCGTGTTACCCAAGAGATTAAATGGATTTTAGTCTCTTATACGAGAATAC
>ML785422.1:253841-276850 GCA_009831015.1 Picea engelmannii
CCTCTGATGACAATGACTACAACCACTAAATTCTCAAGTAAACCATTTGGAAGCATAAAACTCCATTTTTCAAATAAGTGTACAAGGGTAATATCCCGACTTCTAAAATTTATAAGATAGGGTAAGCATAGGCAGGGACAGACTTCAAGATGGGGAAAATTTATATTATGCCACTTGTTGTCAAGAAACTTTATTAGAGAAAGGAATTTCATTTAATGGATGACAAGGATCAGTAAGGATCCACTCTTAGTCTGGTAGAATAATTAGGTCGTCAATTAGGTCGTCCAAAGAGAAATTCTAGGAAGAGAGGACATGTACGAGTGATTATTTAAAAATAAAAAGGATTTTGTTTTATTTTTAGAATAAAGAGGTTCCAATCCCGTTGGGTAATATCGAAGGAATACTACTTAGATCCTGAAAGAAAATAGTAATAATCGATTATATTAAGAAAAATTTCACACTAGCATCGGATTTGCCTTCCTGATGATTTCTTTTTCCAGTTAGATGGATTCAAGGAGATTGCTAAGGGTTAGGTCGACCATGGTTCTCATTTAAAAGATTGTAATCAGTTGTTTATGAAGGTGTAAAAACACATTAATTACCAAGGACAATGATTTATTACCAGGTGGCCAATGAAGGGAAACGCCCAGACTAATTCGTCTAAGGATTTAAACCTTTATGACCTCTCAACAAATACCGAGCCTATGATTAAATTTTTGGTAACTACTAACGAATGACCGCGCCAGTCTCCAAGGCGGAATCCACCAGGAACACTTGGCCGACACGACCTCTGACTTCGATACTGAGCAAGCCCAAAAACGCGAACATCCACTCCTAGGGTATCGAGTGGTGCGCATGCACAGAGCATCGAGAAGGTGGGAGAGCTCACTGTGGCATCAATAGTTAGGTCCACTGGGGCGACTATTAAGAGCACACGCAGGCGCAACGACATTTTGGGCTCTCCTTAAGGAAGGGTTCGATTACTACAAAGAGGGAGGGATGCAATCGCAAGAACGATATGATCAAGTAGTGATGAGGGAAAAACGGTGAGAACGATAGCCTGGGATAACCATAGTGGAAAGGGAACAATAGAAACTGTCTATCAGATATATCCGACCCAACAGAGAGGATCTACCACAAGGTAACCCTAAACAGAACACAGAACAGAAGTATTAACCGGTCATCCTACCCTAGGATCTCGAGTTATAGTAGAAAAGAAAACACAGGATTACCTAACAACAGTGCAGGAAGGATTTTACCCAAGCGCTCGAAACAAAAATGATTTTCCCAAGGGCTGCATGGCTGTGTCCTGTGGAGAAGGCATCGTTTGGTGGTCTCGTCATCATTCACAATGTTAAGTTTTAGTTCGGACTCATAAGTATCCAGGAACCACCCCCCTTTTCAAGTCAAGACTGTACACGATCTAAAGGAAAAAGTGCTCTTCTCCTAACAATTTTACCACGTTAGTTGGGGGCCCTCTAGTTTTAAACCAGGGAAAAAAATTTGTTGTGCCAATAACGGCAGAGATCAACACTTATTCCTCAAGTGTTGATAACCATGTATAACTGTACTTACACTTATTTTAAGATCGAATAAAATAAACGTCCACTCAATTCAGAAGTGTACCCTAGATGTGTAAGGAGACCATCTAAATACAACAGACCTGTTAATCATCAAGGCTATCCTAATAACAACATTGTACAATTATAAGTGTTAACATTCAAACGATAATTATACAAGGATTAATTTATTTGTGAAGAACTTAACAGAGATGGTCTTCCATAGATTCGTAAGTCTTGTGATTCCTTCACATTATACATATTGGAATATATATCATATATAATCTGCCTACAATTAATACTTCATCAACATAATAAAATTAATCGTCAAATACCATAACCAAATGAGCGTCGATTATTTCACGACGACGCTTCGTCCAACTCCTCACTTGCTAAACGTAAAGACTTCACTGGTACCTCCCAGCCAATGCTAGGGGTACTCTTCTTCCACCTAAGACCCCTGAGTTGCAAAGGGAACACACACACAAACCAGAGAAATCTAGCTCCCAGCTCACCTCACAAGGTCGAGCTATCACTCTCCATTCGAGTTGGGTATCCCAACTCCCACATGAAAAATTAGTCAAGAGAAAAATCCAGCAGAATAACCTTACTCATACAAGACGTGATCCACAGCCCTTCGCTGCCATATCTTTTATAGATTTCATCTTAGAGACACTTTCATTCGCACATTAAATTCGTTTTATTAAAATTTAATTAGGAAAATTATCACACTTGTCACTCGATCCCTTAGTTTCACTAGAATTTTCTTTTATTTATTAAATTAAATTTCCAATTTCCTTCACCCACCTAAAAGTGTTCCTAAAAACACTACTCGATGTCCCTTTATTCCCTCACATTCCCTTAATGATTGACACCTTTCTGAAAGCTTAGTTGAGTTCATTTTAGGAAAGTTATCTATACGAGATTCTTTCTATGTTCCACATCCCTTTTAGCAATTAATTTCCCCTTTTTGTCTAAGATTGAAATTAGCAATTTTTGCACATAAACAACAATTAATCTTTTTAAATAATTAAATCCTCCTTCAATTTTTAAATTAAATTTTTACCCCCACTTTTCTTCATCCCCCCCTTTATTAATTGCTTAATTAAATTTTTAGTTCTCGTGTCCTACTTAGACCTAAGATTTAAGTTCAACTAGGCTTAGAAAAATTGTTTTTAAGGGAATTTTATAATTTTTAAACTTTACTCATGCAACAATTATCTTAGGGATGACCAGATAAAAATGATATGTTGTTTTTTTAGGTACCTAGGTTCATTGACTCACTAGTGTTAACAATTGTAACATGCCCTTCAAGACGTACTATGTGCTCCAAGGGTGCCACTCGCCTTCATTTATGTTTCATATATGTGACGTTCCCTTCAAGACGCACTACATTCTCCAAGGGTGTCACTCACCTTTTGATTGATTTTTGTAGTCTTCCAACCCCTAGAGTCAATACTCTGTCAGGTGACCTTGTGGGAGACTAAGGGCCTCTAAGGAATAAGGACCATGCCTTATTGCACGCCCCTTAGAATCTTCATGAGCGACTGTCTCAGTATGCCCTCACGACATCGTGCATCTCTCAAACTAGGTAATTGTTAACCTACAGTTCGAGCCACTATGGGAGTGCTAGTAGGTTGTGGCATGGCTGCTGCCACAGCTCTCCCTCAATATCTTTGGTTGTCGTGCATGACCCCTTTACTCCTAATGTGAGTCTTATTAGCAAGCAATCGTTGGCCTACATCCATCAACGAAACATGCAAAGATCCGTAAACAACAGTATTTTACCATGTGCAACTTCAGTGTTCTTGCCTTGGAAGGAGTCATATCACTAGGGAATTGAAGAGTCAAGAGATATGAAACTATGTCGCTATACCCAGCAGAGGAAGAAATTTTTTCTTAGATCTCGGTTGTAGGTATAGTGACATCAAATTATGCTATGTTTGGAAGTTCTCCATAAGCTTGCAGATTATTCATCCAGAGTGCTCTGAAATTAGATTCAGCTAATAGCTTAGCCAAGCCTTGACCTTTGACAAGTTTTGTTGGTTTTGTTTCAAGATAAAATTCCTAAATCTTGGCCAACCATCGACCCCTCCTTCCGTCACTATTGGGTTGACCAATATATCTTTAACGGAACTGGTGGGTACATAGGAAATTACTTTAGAATGCAACACATAGGTCATAAAATCTTTTAGGGCCTTCACCATTGCGTATGCATGTTTCTCCAGTATATCGTATCTCAGCTCTATGTCTCTGAGGCTTTTATTGAATAATGTTATCGGTTGTTCGAACTCTTCATCGTTCTTCTGTAGGAGTACGGCTGCAATCGTATGTTCAGATGCGAATGAGAATATCGAGAATTCTTTCATGTAGTCTGGACTGACCAGTATGGATGCTTCTCCTATTACCTTCTTGATATGTTCAAAAGATGCTTTGGCTTCAGTTGTCCATTTGACATCACTGTCCTTTTTTATCATATATGTAATCAACTTAGCAATTTCAGCGAAGTTTGGAATAAAGCTTCTTAAAAAAATATTTTTTCCTAAAAAAGATTAGATTTCCTTTATGTTCCTAGGAATATTTATTGTATCTATGGCTTCTACCCTTTTCGGATCAATTTTAATTCCTTCCCTAGATACAATATGGCCCAAGAGTTTACCTTCTTGCATTGCAAAATGGGATTTCTTAGGGTTGAGTGAAAAATCGAATTTCCTTGACCCCTTTCTCTATAGTCTTTATTTTTTCCTACAACTGGCTCACTAGCAAATCCTTCTTCTTCAACTTTTCCTTTAGGTTGCCCACAAAAAATTGGTTTGTAGTGGCAAAGGCTCCTAATGAATCTACCACGTCCGTAGTGAAATCTGTTTCTTCCTCAGCCTGCCCATCATATAGTACTCTGTGCCTCTTGACAGACACACCCTCCTTCTGATGTATTTCTCTTTTTACTAGAGCCTTTCTCTTCTTGTTGAAGAAGATGTTGCGAGGGGGCATCTCTTCTACCAAAATAGGCATGAGATATTCTATGAATACCACTTCGGTGCTAGGATTCCCTCTACTGGACTGTATCAACGTGATAGATTGAATGGGGCTGCCGATTTCGGTGGATGGTTATTGCCCGCTTGTATCAATGGCTGATTTACCTGGTGTGAAAGGTGGTTGTTCTTCTCCCCTTCTTGTCAAGGCTTTGGCCTAAGCTTTAGCTTGATCTCTTGATGGATTTTCCAACGTGGTGTCCTCCAAATGAATCAACACCTCAGTTTTCTCCAAATGTTATTGAGCGTTCTTTCCACTGAAGCTCCTTGTTTCTTCACTTTGGGTCTCAATTCTCTGTACAGCCAAAGGTGTTGGGGTTTCTCCCTGCAATACTTTGGGAGGGCTATTTCTTCGATGCTTCTTGAATTTATAAAAGTCAGCCAATTTATCTGGAGCAAGAGCTTGAACTCGACTCAAGACTTCCTGATAGGACATTGCTCCTTGGAATATTTCATCCTAGGGAGAATCTTCATGTTCATATCTTTTCAAATTGCATAGGGCCACGTGATTACCTACAATATTTTGTGGATCATGCTTCTTGAATTCGATATTGACTAGCTTGATTTCTTCTAGGGTCGCGGCCTCTACTTTCGAATGGCCAAAATCTAGTAGAGAAAACATAGCAATTTGCATGGGGAAGGCAGTTCATACCCTTTTCTGTACTATGTTCAATTCCTTACTAATTCCCCCATGTACAGTTTGATGTGATACTTCGCGGCACACCAACAAATCTGGTAAAAATTCAGGTAGAGCATCTGGAGGAACCGAACTACCAAAAACCCTAATATAGGAGAAATTCTCTTCAATGTACCAGTCTGATATCTTCCCCAGATTAGTCATTATTTTGTCAAAAATCCAGGGAGGTGGGAAACCATATATAGCGGTATGCATCGACATGACCACCCAGTTACAGATTTCGTAGAAAAAATCTTTTTCTTTATCCTCCCAAAGCTTCGAATGATAAACATGTATGGGCTCAGCATTGGTTGGAGTCCAATTCCATCCCATCAAAGGAAAAGGTGTCATAAAATAGACGACATCCATGATGTAAGCCGACATGAAAAATGGGGTAGGTTGCCCCTTGGATTTCAGTGACTCATATTACATAATCTCCTTAACCAAATTTTCTAACAATATCTTGGCCCAATCAAAAGAATACCCGTCTGCTAATGTTTGCATAATAGGCACCCACGGTAACAAGAAATGTGTTGTGTTTTCCCTTCCGTAGAGTCTACACATCATCATTTCTATATACATCATGTGAGGCTCTAGTGAGGAAACTACATATACACCATGGGAGTTGGCTCTCAACTTATCAGGGAAAGAGCACCAATCCTTAATTAAGTTGGGTAGGTTTTTTCCATATTGGGTGCATTCCTTCTTATCAAAGTCCACTAGGAAGTTCACATTGTAAATGAAATTGGGCATTGGAGACAATTTGAATATTACCTGTAAAAGTTCTGGTCAAAAAGACCCAACTGTGACCCTTTGTGAATTGAAGATGGTCCTGGTCGGGATATCAATGTTTTCCAGCACCCAACCAATCATATCATTGTAAGGTAGGAGTCTATGCCTCGTTGTTACTTTGTGTAGCTATGATTGGGCAACAGTTTTGTATTTGGTATCCAGGCTCTCTGTCTCCTCATCATTTGAATCATCTGGATAGCTGACCAATTCATTTTGTAGAATGTTGAATACCTGCATCGAGCTTCTAATGGAGTCTATGCTTCTAGGAGAAGTTTCGAAAAGGACATATGTGTTCTGGCTTGAACTTTCACCAGATGCTTTAGCTTCTTTTCATGGAGCCATGGTATCAGACCTTAGAACTCTGTTAACTATCACAGGAAATGCACAAAATTCTTTATCTTGAAAACTTGTTGCTCGGTTAGATGCACAATGAAATTCAAAATTCAATATCCTTTTCCTTTAATTGAATTGATTTAACAATACCTCAAGTGACGAAGCATTTACTTTCCTTAATGAATAAGATTTAGGTTGTGGTCCAGGATCTTATTTGAAATGATTGTCGTAAATCAATTATTAATGCCATTAATTTTTTGGTGGTTCACGATTTGAAATTTGGACAACCAATATTTGAATTTACCTGAGTTGTGTTTCAATGAAAAGAATAACTTTGCTTAACCCATTAATTAATCACATTTAACCACATAGTATTTCGTGGTTTCGAACCTCGAGATATCAAATAACATCTCAATATAGGATTCCCGAGAGGCAAAATCGCATAGGGATCAAATTCTTTTTAATCGCTTTTAATTCTTAATTAATCCTTCTTAACTCTTAAGACACTTGGGATTTCCAGTTTTGCGAATTAGGGAAATGATAGATGGCAAGGGCTCGAACTATTTGTTAAGCATTAATCAAGATTAATTATTTAAAATTGGTTTAACCTTTTGTTATCCACATGTTTCGAGTATCGGGACTTTGGAAATGTTGTATGGTGAAGCGCCTAAAGCGCAAGACTCCCAAATCCAAAATTTTAATGCAACATCTCTAGAGACTAGAACCTTTAACATTCATATGGCTCCAAAACATTTGGGAAAGAAGAGTCATTCGATCAAAGTAGAAAACTTCATCAGTGGTGAGAACTTAGCGCATTTCACTCTTATTTAAATGGGAATGACATCTATTTGAAGTCAAACTTTAGAAATATATGTGTTCCAACACCAAGGAAGTTCCTCCCAACCATAGATAGTGTTGTTCATTTACTCTCAATGACAGGTCACCCCTGAGCCAGGGATATAAATCCACAAGGATGATTCATATACCAAATCTAAAAACACACCAATTTTCTAACAAGCTCTAAGGTTTTCCCAACCACACAACAATCCTAAGTTCCATATCTCTTTCCCCTTCATCCTGCACAACCCAAATAAATGAACCCCTTTCTCTTCCATGTAGTCCCTCAAGTTGTTCCATTTCTCTCTAGGGCTCTAGTGCTACTAGTTAGGAAATCTCTCTGCTGGAAACTCTAAGGATTCTCAGTTGTGGATACTTCTTTCTGAACTTTCATCAATCTCATGCACACATGCATCCATTCCCCATGGAATGATTCAGTAATTTATTACAACCATCTAGCAGTGGCTCTCTCTCTCTTCTTCCAATTATTTGTTTCCATGTTCATACCAAGAGCACACGAATTAGTAAGAGTAAATGAGGAAGACCCCAAGGAAAGAGTTTAAGGGTAAATGGAGAACCAAAAATAATGCCCAAAATATCCCACAAGCAAGGTTTATATAATTACAAGAACCAAGAAGCTCATGTAACCACTTTTCTCAATTAAAACCAATATGGGTAAATAAAATATAATAAAAATACTTAGCCCCTTTAGCCTCCTCTCTCGTGGAATCATAGCCCCATATCTCTTGTCCTTGTCCATCTTGTAGCTAGCCATATATATATTACATTTCCTAGGCACTCTGACCCCTTTTCAAATTTACCGACTCACCATCCTAAGGTCACATTTGCATAATACATTATGTTTCATAGGGATTAAAAATCGGGGTGTTACAACTCTAAACAATGAAATAGATATTTTTGATGGTTTATCTTTTGTATTTTTTATGGAAAGAAAATTAAAAAGTTGACTTTTTAGGGGTTTTGTGATTTTTTGTTGGGAGTGAAGATCAAATCCTTGTCTCTACTTAGGGGTTGTGGGGTCAATAAGTATGCCCCTCTAATAATTGGTTATCAATGTTTATAGATTATAACGAGACTAGAGCCACAAGGCTAGTAATCTCTTGTGTAATCAAAGAAAACCATGAAAACCAAGGCCCTACAAGAAGGGTTTGTCCAAGGGAAGAGACTCCACCAACAAGATAAGCAAATGAATTGAAAAGCATACTTAAAACCCTTGCCAAGGAGTATATAAATAATCAAGATGATAGGAACTTACCAAATATTTTTAGAGAAGAAGGAAGAGATACAAACCCTAGACGTCCCCCTTAAAAGAACTTGATAACTCCTTAATGGATCAATCTTGCGAGTTTATGTAGAATATTGAATTATTTTACAATGGATTTTAAAAATACCAAGAAAAATAACCAAGAAAAATAGACCTATGAGAATTGACACCAAGTAAATATCTTCTATTAAATGGGTCCAATAATGATCTCCAACAATTCACAACAACTTGGAATGGAACAAGTGACTTTATTTATATATGAGGCTCACAAATCCTTCTCATTATTTATTCCTTAAAATTAGGATAAGGAAATAAATTAAAAGTGACTTGTCATCCACACAAGTTGGAGACTAAGTCAAATTACAATTAAAAGATGTTTTACATTCTAGAAACCCTCATAAAAGGGGACAACCACCACAAAATGTGCCCAAACCATTCTCAAATAATGTCCATAAATACTTGAAATATGTTTCCAAAGTATGATCATGTCCTTATATAAGGTAAAGGCACCTCCATGATGCATGGGAGTGGCTCTGCAAGTCCAAAATGGGTCATAAAACCCCCAACAACAAGAATGATGTCAAAAATAATGGTTCAAACCTCATAAAAAGACATGAAAGAATTGTTTTAAAGTCTATCCACATCATTAAGGGTGAGGTCCATATCATCTCGTCAAAGTGTAAGGTGACTTATGTGACCTCCACATCATCCAAGTGGCTCAAATGAAACCCTACGGCTATAATAAAGTTCCCCAAGACAGGTAGACCTCCTTTAGTGAGAAAAAATACTTTTAAAAAGTTCCAAAGGAGGGGACCATTTTATCATTTTACATATGTCAACTGTAGAAGAGGTCCATGTGGAGGAAAACAACCTCTATGTGCCTCAGAGAGTGTTCCCAATGCCTCAAAATCCATGATATTCTCTGAAAGACATGAAACTATCTCAAGAATTGTGACATTGGATGATTAGGTGTAGAGTCATCATCAATGGAAAAAATGTGGTACATACATAAAAAAGAGAGGGTCCATGTGGTTAAGGTGTGCTAAATCGTGGGTGTGACAACCATTACAAAGCACAATCATCTTTTACATAAAAAATTAATAAGTTAATAATTAAGGCCATGCAAATCACGTATCCTAGAATATCAACCTCATAATGCCTAGATACCTACCTAGGACATAAATTCCTGAATTTAGAGGGAGTTACCACCACAAGGGGTAGTTGACTGAAGCAATAAAACTAGACACCTTGAGAATTAAGACTAAAAGGACATGTTGTGACCATCCACCTGAGGGGTTTTGGGTAACCTCTAACCAACACTTGTACACCAAGTCATCCCATCATGGCCACATACAAAGAAATCATCATACTTTGGGCACATCATAGTGGTCACATATCATGAAAACGTGTAGGGTACATTCCAGTGAATATGGGTTGTAACATCTGGGTCCAACTTGGTGACTGTTGACGGGTCCAAATGGCCTATCAAGAAGATAAGGGAGAACACCCAATGGTTGGTCCCAATTAGACCTACTATCGTTTGGTGTAGCATTTCCCACAAGTATATGGGCCTTCATGCCTCTCATAATTAAAAAAAGAAAAAGGGGAAATACAATGAACTACCTGCTAAAGAGTTCTAATTAATCATAATGACAATATACCCAAAGGAAACTAATCTAATATAACTAATTCTAACCTAACCTGGGAGAAAAACTAAAAGAATGAGTACAACAAAAAATAACACCATGAGAACAAGAAATAGTTCAAGTATTCTAATTTTAAATAAAAACAACAATGACACAAATACATAGAGAAATAGTTGTACCATACATCCATAACATCATTTATGTACCCACAAAGAAACATGTGACAACATAAGCAAATCGAACATAGTGCAGAAATAGTTCATACAACAAAATCTTGTCTACTGAGCTAGAAGAAAAATACATAAAGAATAGTCTTTAATACATCCATAAACATCATGGATTTTGGAAAGTCATCCTTCTCTTTATTACTTAGAAGTAATAGTACCATATTTTGTTACAAAGGGAAAAACTCCAAAATCGATCCTTTGATTTCTCTTTTATAAGACAAGAGAGAGACTCCTCAGTTCTCATGACCCTTCATTTCCTTTTCCTTCCATTTATTTTCTCACATTTCAAAAATGAACATGTGAGAATTACAAAGAGAAGAAAAACATACTAACGAGTGATCGTTTCTCTCTAAGGAAATTTACAAATTATAGTCGTTAAAAAAAAATCATTGACTATGTCCGTTGGCATTATATTTTTTATCTCGAACGTTTCTGAGTGTTTCTATATTCTACCTATTGATTATGATCTTTATCTATTCTTATCCTCTGTCTCATCTTTTCATCGATCCATATTGGGCCTGATATCGTCGCCCGTAGCCCCAGATATGACTTTTGGAAGTTGGTATGGTCATTTTTTCCTTTGAATTTGTGGTTTGTTGTTTTCTTCATTTTTTGACATATTTTGTCACTTTTCTGGGCCGGAGAACTATACCACTACATTACCCTATCCGATACATTTCCAAAGAGGTATCACAGACCTCATTTCAACACCTGCAACAAAAGTTATGGTTGTTTAAAAATCGTCACCCAACAACCATTGATCAAGCTTGTGTGTTAATCTAGATCATTGATTTTTGAACTTGCAAAATGCGAAATCCTACCTGCATAAGAGATAAAAACTTAGTGATTATATATATTAAACTTTATGGATAGTTTGATTAAAAACCCAAGTGGCATGAGACCCACAACTTGTAGCATAATTTTCTCTAATTTTCCCTTTCTTAGGATTAGGAAAATAATTAAAAATAAAATAATATACAATAAAAAAGGAATTAAAATTAGAAAATTATTTACATTATTTACAGTTATTTACAAAATTTAAAAGAAATAATCATTCCTAACCCAAGAAAATCAAAATTAAACTAATCTAACTATCCCCGTTAATGTAAAAATAAAAATTACCAAAATTACCCTACCCCCTATTGGATTTGAACTTGTGACCTATGAGGAAGAAACACGCATTTTTAACCATTAGGCCCATTCAATTTTGTTATTGATTTAACCTACAAAAAACTATTTATCAGTGAAAACTAAAAAAATAAATTAATAAAAAATTAAATAAATATTAAATAAAACAAACAATTAAAAATAAAATAAAAATGAATAAATAAATTAAACAAAATGCAAAATAAAATACAAAATATAAAAAGAAAAATTAAAAGGAATATTTATAACAATCCCCCCAACCACCGCATTGGAAATAGTCCAGATAATATTTCCCAAGTCCCTCGTCGTCATTGAGATTTTATGCACACCCTGGCTCATACCTCACTCCAGACTCTCGACGACGATCACTTATCGTTGATAACCATATCATTGAAAACCCCCTTGCCATTTTGTCGACTAGTATATAACCCCTTTTTTTTTAAATAATATTAAATCATATGAAAAAGGGATGCATGTTTTCCAAAACAAATACTAAAATATTTTCCAAAGAAAATGCAAGGCATGGTTTGTTAGTTGCTGAGGTAGGTGATATAAGAGTGTGGTAAACATGAGTGAGATCATCAACACCGACATCGACGATCCACTCTTGACGAGATAGGGTTCCCATGAATAAATAAACATTAAACTTATCACTCCCTCCTTTGCACATTTTTCAATTAATTATTTATTTGTAACAACCCCACCGTTACAACTACAAAAGTGACGTACAATAGGTAATTTTTTTTTTTTGNTGACGAGATAGGGTTCCCATGAATAAATAAACATTAAACTTATCACTCCCTCCTTTGCACATTTTTCAATTAATTATTTATTTGTAACAACCCCACCGTTACAACTACAAAAGTGACGTACAATAGGTAATTTTTTTTTTTTGGCATTGAGAAATTAACATCAACCATGCGGTCAACAACACAATCATAGACCACATAAAGAGGGAATTACACATGACACATCGTCGTAGTAATCAAATCACGTCACAATCAACACATCCATAATTTAATAATGACATAATATCAACATCAACATAATGGAATAACGACACAAGTAAAAGAATTACCAACTACTCATCAATGAAATAATAAGAACACATTCAACGCATCAACAAGGGATGGAGACACATAAACATAAATTGTGTCATCTCTTATCACATCACAATAATCTTGAACAATTTATAAACAGCGATCAATTAGATAATGAACAATAAAATGACTGTCCACCCAATCTACCCTGCAAGGTTAGGACCTCCAAGACACATAAGCAACGCTCAAGCCCAGGTTCCCATCAATTTTGACCATTTAAGGTCACAAGGATGGTGATTGTTCTAAGGAACAATGAGGTGTCTACATCCCACTAACAATCAAGTCCAATATCAACTAGATCAATCAATTAATCAATCATAATCATCACTTAGTCACGATGCAAGAGTGATTATCATCCTTCAATCGCATGTCAACATTTAATTTGTGGGGCGTGTGATATCAAATTTTAAAAATCATTCATCAACATTAAATAATCGTTGCACATGAGAGTAAACAACTCTAGAACAATCACATGTCAACTTAATTAATAGCACAAGAGAAACTAGTTACTAATTCGATCATAAATAGACATAAATTTCAAGATGCAAGACTATCTAATTACTAAATCATTTTAACGACATTATTGAAAAGCACCCTAATCCAATTACAGAATCATTTACACATCCACCATAAATGATGCAAGAGTACAACTTTAACAATCATACATCAACATAATAAGTAGAGCGAGAGAAATCAATCTCTCAATCATCGTTTCATTAGCATTTTCCAACGTGCAAGAGTAAACAATTCCAAAAACAAACACGCATCCACATAATTATCAAATGCATGAGGAAACGTCAACTTTATTTTCAAGGCGCTAGAAATCAACTTACAATAATAGCTATAAGGATATCATATTACTTATATATCGAATTAAGAACAAAAAACATGCCCACCCACGTGTAAGCAAAATAGGGCCTTCATAGATTAACTTATGTATTCTCGTATAAGAGACTAAAATCCATTTAATCTCTTGGGTAACACGGATGCAACAAAATCAAGAAACAGGATTAGTGATGCATGATCACGCAGTTTAGAATAAATTAAAAGCAAAGGACAAATTTTACTTCCAAGGTAGAACTCAATACCAGCTCAAATTCATGTAGATTCTTATAGCACCAATTTCTAAGAGATGCAATCTGTTTATTGGAAAACATAATGTGGCGAGGAGGAGAAGGTAAAAGGTAGTAGAAAAAGCAAGATAATGACCTTACCTCACTGGAAAAGCAATATGGAGATGCCAAGGCTACTCATAGAGCATTATATGTAGGTGTCATTACAAAAGGAACCACATAAATCCGTCTGATGACAATGACTACAACCATTAAATTCTCAAGTAAACCATTTGGAAGCATAAAACTCCATTTTTCAAATAAGTGTACAAGGGTAATATCCCGACTTCTAAAATTTATAAGATAGGGTAAGCATAGGCAGGGACAGACTTCAAGATGGGGAAAATTTATATTCTGCCACTTGTTGTCAAGAAACTTTATTAGAGAAAGGAATTCATTTAATGGATGACAAGGATCAGTAAGTATCCACTCTTAGTCTGGTAGAATAATTAGGTCGTTCAAAGAGAAATTCTAGGAAGAGAGGACATGTACGAGTGATTATTTAAAAATAAAAAGGATTTTGTTTTATGTTCAGAATAAAGAGGTTCCAACCCGATTGGGTAATATGGAAGGAATACTACTTAGATCCTGAAAGAAAATAGTAATAATCGATTCTATTGAGAAAATTTCAACTAGCATCGGATTTATCTTCCTGGTGATTTATTTTTCCAGTTAGATGGATTCAAGGAGATTGCGAAGGGTTAGGTCGACCATGGTTCTCATTTAAAAGATTGTAAGAAGTTGTTTATGAAGGTGTAAAAACACATTAATTACCAAGGACAATGATTTATTACCAGGTGGCCAATGAAGGGAAACGCCCAGACTAATTCGTCTAAGGATTTAATCCTTTATGACGTCTCAGCAAATACCGAGCCTGTGATTAAATTTTTGGTAACGACTAACGAATGACCGCGCCAGTCTCCAAGGCGGAATCCAATTCCCTGCGCGATATTGGTGCCATGTTGTGACCAAGAGAGAAGCCCACCAGGAACACTTGGCCGACACGATCTCTGACTTCGATACCGAGCAAGCCCAAAAACACAAACATCCACTCCTAGGGTATCGAGTGGTGCGCATGCACAGAGCATCGATAAGGTGGGAGAGTTCGCCCAGAGTGATGGAGCTCACTGCGGCATCAATAGTTAGGTCCACTGGGGCGACTATTAAGAGCACACGCAGGCGCAATGACATATTTGGCTCTCCTTCAAGGAAGGGTTTGATTACTACAAAGAGGGAGGGATGCAGTCGAAAGAACGATATGATCAAGAAGCAATGAGGGACATATGGAGAGAACGATAGCCTGGGATAACCATAGTGGCAAGGGAACAATAGAAATTTTCTATCAGAGATATCCGACCCAACGGAGAGGATCTACCACAAGGTAACCCTAAACAGAACGCAGAAAAGAAGTATTAACCGGTCATCCTACCCTAGGATCTCGAGTTACAGTAGAAAATAAAACAAAAGGTTACCTAACAGCAGCGCAAGAAGGATTTTACCCAAGCGCTCGAAACAAAAATGATTTGACCAAGGGCTACGTGGCTGTGTCCTATGGAGAAGGAATCGCTTGGTGGTCTCGTCATCATTCACAATATTAAGTTTTAGTTGGGACTCATAAGTATCCAGGAACCACTCCCTTTTTCAGGTCAAGACTGTACATGATGTAAAGGAAAAAGTGTTCTTCGCCCCCGAAAATTTTACCAAGTTAGTTGGGCACCCTCTAGTTTTAAACCAGGGAAAAAAATTTGCTGAGATCAACAGTTATTCCTCAATTGTTGATAACCATGTATAAATGTACTTACACTTATTTTAAGATCGAATAAAATAAACATCCACTCAATTCAGAACTGTACCCTAGATGCGTATATAAATACAACAGACCTGTTAATCATCAAGGCTATCCTAATAACAACATCGTACAATTATAAGTGTTAACATTCAAATGCTAATTATACAAGGATTAATTCATTTGCGAAGAACTTAACATAGATTTTCTTCCATAGATTCGTAAGTCTCTTGATTCCTTCACATTATTATACATACTCGAATATATATCATTCATAATCTGCCTACAATTAATACTTCATCAACATAAGAAAATTAATCATCAAATACTGTAACCGAATGAGCTTCAATTCTTCCACTACAACGCTCCGTCCAATTCCCCACTTGCTAACTGTGAAGACTTCACCGGTACCTCCCAGCCAATGCTGGGGGTACTCTTCTTCCCCTTGAGCCCCCTGAGCCACAAAGGGTCCAAACACACAAACCATAGAAAGCTAGCTCCTAGCTCGTCTCGCAAGGTCGAGCTACCACTATCCATTCGAGCTGGGTATCCCAACTCCCACAAGAAAAATTAGTCAAGAGAAAAATTCGGTAGCATAACCTTACGCATACTAGACGTGATCCGCACCCCTTCGTTGTCATCGCTTTTACAGAGTTCATCTTAGAGACACTTTCATTTTAACATTAAACTTGTTTTATTAAAATTTAATTAGGAAAATTCCCCCCCATACACTTGTCACCCGATCCCTTAGTTGCACCAAAATTTTATTTTATTTATTAAATTAAATTTCCAATTTCTTTCACCCACTTAAAAGCGTTCCTAAAAATGCTCATCGATGTCCCTTTATTCCTTGACATTCCCTTAATGATTTATGTCTTCAAGCTTAGTTGAGTTCATTTTAGGAAATTTCTCTATATGAGATTCTTTCTATGTTCCACATCACGTTTAGCAATTAATTTCCCCTTTTTGTCTAAGTTCGAAATTAGCAAGTTTTGCACATAAACAACAATTAATCTTTTTAAATAATTAAATTTTCTTTTAATTTTTAAATTTAATTTTTACCCCCACTTTTCTTCACCCACCCCTTTATTAATTGCTTAAATAAATTTATAGTTCTCATGTCCTACTTAGACCTACGGTTTAAATTCAACTAGGCTTAGCAAAATTATTTTTAAGGGAATTTTATAATTTTTGAACTTTACTTGTGCAACAATTATCTTAGGGCTCACCAAATCAAAACAAGATGTTGTTTTCTAGGTACCTAGGTTCATTGACTCACCATTGTTACCAACTGCGACATTCCCTTCAAGATGCACCATGTGCTCCAAGGGTGCCACTCACCTTCACTCATGTTTCATTTATGTGACGTGCCCTTCAATACGCACTATGTGCTCCAAGGTTGTCTTTCGCCTTTTGACTGATTTTGTTAGTTCTATAACCCCTGTAGTCAATACTTCGTCAGGTGACCTTGTGGGAGACTAAGGACCTCTAAGAAATAAGGACCCTACCTTATTGTGCACCCCTTATAATCTTCGTGAGTGACTATCTGAGTTTGCCCTCAGATCATCATGCATCTCTCGAACTAGGTAATCGTTAACCTACAATTTGAGCCACGACGGGAGTGCTAGTAGGTTGTGGCAGGGCTGCTACCACACCTCTCCCTCAATATCTTTGGTTGTCGTGCATGGCCCCTTTACTCCTAATGTGAGTGTGATTAGCAAGAAATCGTCAGTCTGCATCCATCACTGAAACATGTCAAAGATCCATAAACAACATCATAATATACTAGTCATATGTCACATATGCAATAATAGAAATACACAAACCATAAAAAATCCACTCCCTGACTCGATTCAGAGTCCAAGCAGGTCCATCGTTTCCATTGGAATCCTCAATCAGCCCAGAGTCCTGCATACTCAGGAGAAACCAGTCAATAGCACTTGTCGATACAAGTATAATCAAATAACATATCATCATATCCACAACACCATCATAATCCATAAGCGAAACAATCAATCATATAATGAACTAGATTGTCCTCAAGAATAAGTCCAATCCGGTGTGCACAAGAGCAGGATGTTACATTATTGAAAACATTATTTTAAGTCAAGTTTTTTTTAAAAGGAAATTGAAAAAATATTTAATTTCGAGTTGAGGTTGGGTCTTCATGTTTCGTCGTTGGAATTTTCCATTCTAGTAAGTGTGGTAAAAAGAAGTGGATTCATCGATGACGATGTCGATGATCCTCTCCCGACCATGTTTTGTGGGTATAACGTATAATTAAAAACATTTAACCTACTCCCCCTTCATCAATGCTTTTGAAATATTGTTTAATTAGTATTCCAATGAAACATTAAAATTATATTATAATATAATATATTTTTTTTGTACATTCCAATGCATTTTGGGAATAAGCTTTGAAGTACAAGTTAATATAATTTACAGAAATATCTAGAAAATAGGACCTTGGATAGTACGTTTAGGTTTAGGTGGGAAAGAGGTAAAATAAAATGGGTAACAATATGTACAAGTTAGGTTTAGTAAAAATGAAAAATTAAATTGAAAAATAAAAAAGAAAATCATGAAAAATTAAATCAAAATTGGAAATTTGATTTGTTTTTCTATTTGATTTGATTTGATTTGATTTATTTACATATTTGACATTCATTTATGAGAAAATATCTACATGTTAAATCGCGAAAATGATTAGTTTATTAAACATACATGGTTAAAAACAATTATTAAAATATTAATAAAAATACATAAAACAAAATAAAAATAAAAATGAAATAAAGATAAAAATACATACAAAAATAAAATAAAATACATATAAGAATATATACAAAATATAAATAAAAAAAATAAATACAAATAAGGAAAATTAGGACCAAAACTACATAATTCAAGCTTCCATGCTCCTAGATTCTGTCAGTCAAGGTTCCACACCTAGTGGCCAAAATTTAGAAACAATTGTATAGGGTCGGAATTGAAAAACCAAACATTGTAGAGAGGAATAGAGTTAGATGGTGATCGAGGATGTGGTGATTCGACTGCGATGAATGGAGAACAATGCAGGAGAAAGGACAATGCTTCATGTGACGTTTCAACATCGCAAGTAGCAACAAGCAGAAACATAACATTGAATTCAACCAAGCATGCACCACATGTTAATCCATTCAATACACACCTCTCAGAGGGCGTATATTCTTGGATCGCAAGGAGCAGGAGCACAGCCAAGTCCAAAAAGATGTCCTTACGCTAGACACTATGGATGAATGTGTCAGATAAATAACACGCATCAGGAGACAACTCGACAAGGAATCACAATCAAGAGTAGGAATGGGATTTTGGCATGATTTTTGGTGAGAGGTAATACCAAGAGAGGACTCGATATAGACCAATCTGAAGAGGTTCGAGAACAGGCTTCTGGGGAAGGTACGTATGATAGCCTTGGGGATTTAGACCTCACAGACACTGCAAGCATGAGTAATTTTCCTACTAATAAGGAGAATCTAGGAAAGAATCAAGGTCAAGGTTGTGGAAAAGGATCAACAGATTCCTCCATAGGCCTCTCAAGGATGGAGTGGTCATGCGAACGAAGTGTCCCTCCACACCTGCTCCTGCAAAACAACAAGAATGATATCATACATGCAATCAAAAGATGAATTGCCAGTGCATAAAAAATATATTCCCTTCCTTTAGTTCAATTTAGAAAATATAATTAGGTTTATTTCAGTGATAACATGGTGGCTGTAGATAAATGTTCTGAAACTACATGTGTCAATTTGATGTAGAATATTATGATCTACATGAAACAACATAAAAGTTGAAGTCATTAAGCATGGCATGCCAACAAGAAGATTCATAGTTTGAGTTAGTTAATCAAGACATGAAACAGAACATACCATGCAACCACATCAGATTACCAGGAACTTCATAATCAACAAAAGGTAAAAAAATGACACATCAATTCCATCATACAAATGTCGAAAAAAAATCATAGGCCAAGAAGAAACATGAATACATTTGAAATCAACAGATCGGAAGGAAAAATCAACACCAATGAAAGATAGTCATCAATCAATATAAAACCCCCAACCCTCTTAAGGTAAGAAAATAAATAGCATTAGGCTCAAGCAATAGAGGATTAGGCAATAGGTTTGAAATTTCAGTAGGGGGCCCCTTTCCTTTCTATTATAAAAGAGAAAGTAAAATGGGGCTATTGTGGCCACAACAAATGGCGACACAATGGAATAACCAATTATCTCTGTCAATATAATTATCATGCTTATACTTCAGATTTGAGTTTTTAAGATAATCTCAACAAGACTGCACACAATTTTCCAAGAGTTATGGGTACCACAATGACACCAAAATTCTAAAAGATATAACTCAGTATTTCTAGTACTTTTAATCTAACAAACCTTGTTCAAAGAACCAATTAATAAGATAAATTATTTTACTAGTTGCACACTTCATATTAGTTTTGGTTCAACCATGGGTTTTCACTTTTATTAACAAGAAAACATCTATATGAGTGTGTTCCTCATCTCTCTTTTCTCGGCATTGCTTCATTGTTAGCGAATGCCCATAGCACCAACACAATTTCCTCAATACCATACAAGAATATCCCCACTTCCAACAAGCATCCATAGCATCAACGAGTTTACTTGTACTACCCACACTATTAATAGTGCTTTCAACTTCCTCTTTTATTTATTTCAGAATATGCTCACCCTTTTAGATTTGATATATAGATATGCATATGCACATAGGGTGTAACGTAAGCGGGGTGATACGATATTTTCTTTGATTTGCTGAGTAGATGTTATGCATTTTATCTTAACCCACGGATCTCCCCAAAAATCATTATAGTATTGGTCATTTATTAATGTGAAGTGGATAGAGCTCAAAGAAAAAGATTGATAGACATTTTCCTATACTTATGGATTATCATGGTACGCTCAGCACGCACATTTGTTCCATCACAACTATTAGTCCAAACCCATAATTAAGAACTTCATGAATGTTCATTCAGATAGAGAAGCCCATGCACCTTATGGCTTGTAAAAAAATTCTTCAGTGTGTGACCAGAATGGGACCGACCCCTTACTCAAATTTATGGAGTAATCCTCAAGGAAGACTAAGAGTCAAATCAACTAAGGGAAATACGAGCATTCAAATCAAAATATGGAAGGAATCCATAGAAACAGAAAGAAATATTGAAATTGGAAGTCAACTCATGAAAAAGAAAACTTATATAAAAAAAAAAATTGAAGCTAGAATGTCAGTCATCCAGAAAGAATGAAAACTAGTTGACATATGAGAGGAGAAAACAACAACAAATAATAAATATGGCAGAAACACCAATGGAAATTTTTTCAGTGAAAGCTCAAAAGGAAGCCAAGGGAAATAATGAGTCAAAAAATGTTAACCATTCAGTATCAAGCCCAATGAAAAGATTCCCATAGTTTCTCATCTGAAATGAAAACAAAGTAGAGTATGAGAATTGATGATCTAGTGGAAAATATTTGCAACACTTCTCGAATTGAAATGTCACATACAATTCTTCTTTCATTCGGTGGAACAAAACAATCTTTCGGGAATGTAGAAAAATGGGTTAATGGTTAAATTTAGTGAAAAAATATTTTCTAAAAATTGCATCACATGAAACATTCCACAAACCCATAAGTTCTCAAGATTGCATTCCATAAGCAATTCCTTTGCAATTTCCAAAACATTGAATTTCCAATAATAGAAATTACATTCTCACCAAAGTGTTATTTTCTCTTTGTTGTAAAAGATCATAATTAACCACATAGATCCAAATAATTTAATCTGATAAGGCAAAGAGGAAAAAATCAAAGTTATTGAGGTCATCAAAATAGTCATGAAAAGGAGTTTGCATATCAACTAGATCAGAAAACAATATGCAAATAAATTAACGAGACCATATTTATAATCATATCTTGAGTTGATGAAAATCTTTGTTGATAAAAAAAAGTCACAAAGGAATTTGAGCATCCAAGTTTAGATTAACACTTCCCTAAATTTTCTTCATTGAAGAGAAAATATTATGAGCTACTGGTCGCATAAACCATTTCCCAACCTGCATAACAAAAAAGAATGGTGTGATCATCTCTTCGATAGATTAGGAATAAATATTCCTCTAAATGACTCACTTATTGGAATGAAATTAAACTAAAATAAAATGAAGATCGAAATCAAATTAATCCTAAGAAAAGCATGATAATCTATTGTAAAATTAAACTAATTTGGTTGTCATAAAACTCTGTGTAAAGGTCAGTGAAGTCATCAAGTATTCATCCACATTCCATTCAACCAAATATCACAACCTTCTTCTTGAGATATAAGCACTATTTGCTTTCCCTAAATATTCATTTCACCAAAATACTTTAGTGTCATGAATGTTGTGAGATTTGGATCTCTGGACACAATGTCTTGTTCCTGAAATCAGAGTCAATCAAATTAAACAAATAGGACCATTAGACTCCAATTACATTTATCTTCTTTACCAGTCCACCAACAAACATTAGTCATAAAAATATGATTCAAATGTTATCAACATTACACCCCGAATGATGTGTTTCCTTTGATTATTGACGTCAATGATGTGAAACATTAACATGATTATCATCATCCTTATGAGAGGCAAGAGGAAATCATTATAAAAAGGGAGAAATTAAGATACTCTTAGATGGTACAAATGATATTAGGTAACAACCTAGATGAATTGACTTCCCCAACTCAAATGAAGATAGAATTAGAAATCAAAATTGAATGAATTGATTGAGATCAAATTTCTAATAGGTGATAAGATTAGCATGGTGGGAAAGTTCATGAAACAAATAGCCTCAAGATCTTAAGAGTTTTCCAAGTGGAAAAACCACAAATTCCACTTCCTCGAGCTTACACATGTCATTGAATAAGAGGAAAGTGAAATGAAAAACAAGAGTGTGCATATCTTGTCTCTCCACTAGATAGGTTTTTCTTTCAAAGAATGAGACATCTAGTTTGGAAAACAAAATCAACAAACTCCTAAGCAAGAGGGATTCAATAAAAGATGTCCCAAACTAACCCAAACAATGTTTATCTTTTATGATTATGAATGGAATGAGCTTTTGTTCAAGGAGTGATGAAGAGTGTGGGGCCCAATATATTGATGAATTACAACCCACAATGAATTCACATCTTGAAAATTATTACCATGGTTAAAATGAGAATGAATGATGAAAACTCGAATTACATGGAAATGTCCAGTTAAAATTATTACCATGGTTAAAATTATTACGTGGAGATGTGTTCAGCTAAGGTATTTTGTTAAGCCCTAATGTTGGCTCATTACCCCTTAATTGGGGCATATTAGATTAGTAATGCTATTTTATTTATGTCGGCTTTAGGCCATTAGTTGTAATTTAGATTAGTAATGTTATTTTAATTATGTCGGCTTTAGGCCA
>ML785422.1:281784-313511 GCA_009831015.1 Picea engelmannii
GTCGGCTTTAGGCCATTATTTGTAATTATACCTCCTAGTCTCCTATATATACCAAGGAGACATTTTCATTTTGAATCATCTTGTACTTGAACATTTAAGTGGGGTAAAAGGAGGTTGCGCCCTCGAAGAGGCTTATTATCTGATATTATCTCTTTTTCAAGGCGTTGAGTACTTTTCCTGAGGTTTTTATATGCTATATTGATGTTTGGTTCTTAACATATTTACAACTCCTAAGTATTTGAATGATTTGAATACGAGATAAGTGTGTATTTCTTAGCCATTATAAAAATCAGATTACTCAAGAATGTAACAGTAATGAGTGACTCAAAATCAACAAACCCAAGGGATGAAAAGATATTGTTCAAGAAAACATCATGTCTGACAATGCTAGGATTGAGACTTTAATCAACCAGTGAGTTGGGGAATAAAAGGATTGGTTCCCAAGTAATTTTCTGAAAAAGATATCAATATAATATTTAAATTACCATGCTTCCCACAATGTCCAAACATACATCTATACAATGTGATTGAATGTCTCTTGTTTTTGTGTATGAGAGGACGCTTGAATGAAGAAAGTTGCAATACAAAAGATGAAACTTCTCGTTGAAAAACTAATTGAACAGAGAATAAGATATGTGCAACCAATGCCCAGAAATTAAAACTAGAGGTGCTAAAAGAAAATAACTCAAATGAAATAGAGGTAAGCTAAAATCACTGTGATAAACAAGTCTATGCAGAAAATTCATGTTGGCTTAAAGTAATCGAAGAAAATAGTGAATGAGAAAGAAATTATTTTAACAACTTTGAATACAAAATAATCATCCAAAGAAATGTAAGGAATTGGAATGGTTTCAATCTCAAATTGTTAGAATTAGTCACTCGAACTTTGCATTTACTTTGTGTGGGACAACAAGATCAAAACTCATAAGAATATCAATTAAGTAAACTTTTCTAGATCAAAATCATGTGGATATGAGTATGGGACATATATGAGTGTTAATTTTGATTACAAGAGGGATTTAATAGTATCTTAATTTAAAATATCCCACTTGTGAAATACTCCAATGCTTAAAAAATCAACGATCTGAACATTACCCAACACATAGCAAAATTTGAGGATGAGATGAAGTAAATTGTCCCCATATCAAAATTGAATTGAAAAAATCCAATCAAGGGAAAATTAGTGTGCAATCCTTCTATTTTTCTCCAGCTATGATGAGAATTAATTTATTGATCAACCAACAATAATGAAAAGAGAATGAAAACATAAAACTAACTAAAAAAAAAATCAAAACTAATTATGCAAAGGAGAGACACTAACTTATTCTACCCTACTCCTATCCTATGCTACAAATGACAGAATAAATGAACTATGTAAAATTATAATTCCAATGTATTCATCCTTGTAATCACAATTCTACATACATCTGTTCAAGAAAAAATATTAGTGACATAGCTTAGAATAAGAATCGACTAAAAGTAGGAAAACTTAACTCATGATGAACTCTATCTGCCATATTAAAAATGTCATATTGATAATTCATGAGAAATCTATCCAATTAAGATCTCTAGAACCATGCTTCAATTCTATCATAAAATCTTGCACTACTATCATAGAATTTATGGAGAGGGTTTATGGGAAAGGAGTATACCAAATGAGAATCATGCACAAAATTTGTGTAAAGTGTGCTCAGTGAGGGAATATTCATGCTAATAAAGTTGTTTATCCTTGAAAACAAAACAAAATAATGATATCTTGACATAATCACCATCGAAATAGGCCAAAGTGCATCTCTATCTTGGTAATCCTCCCTTGATTCACAGTTCAAGTAACCATCAACTTGAGATACATTAGTGATATCAAATGACATACATGGACTAGCATCCACCATGGTATGAGAAGCATCTTTAGAATAATGGTGGAAGTTACTAACATTAACAATATCAACCAAAGGGGTACTTGAACAAGAATAGTCTCTATTAATAAAAAATGAAGATGAGAAAGAAGAAGACATGATCTGATATACATCTACTACAACATTCTCTTTATCTAGCGATGATTTTAAGGATGGAAATTAATTTTAAAATGTAGAAACCTTGGTGAATCTTACTAGTCCTTCATATTCCAACTACAAAATGTTTGGCAATATTTTTGTAAAAATATTCAAATTTCTAAGGATTTTATAAAGTTTGTATAAAATTTTGGCGATTTTTAAGGTAAAATAATTTTATGCTATACAATTTGGGAGAATAATTTTTAGAATGGAGAATATGTTTTTAGGAAAAACCATAGAAAATTAGCCCATGAGCGAAATTTATCCTCTAAAATCATCCCTGCTTTTATCCCATGAAAAAGGTTGATAATGCATAGAATTAATAAGTTCATGGGAAGAGACCTTATCCTTTCTATCTTCCATATGCACATCACCACCATTAGGTACTTAAAAAGTGGTCAGTTCCTGTGAGTTTATTTGAATCATATCGTGGGTGGTTTCCTAAAGAGTCAAACCATTAAAGAGATTAGGATACAAGTAACAATAAGTGGAAGAATTAAGAGAACTAAAAGTCTCTCTAGAACAAGAAAAAAATTTAGAAAGTGACTCCATGAATGGTAGTTCCTCTTCTTTAAGCACATCAGTGACATATTGTGAATCAGTGGGCTCCACACTAGAAATGGTTTCACAATCAACATGTGCTTCCTTAACATAGTTTTCATGTTGAAAATAAAATGTGGATTGTTGTGATAAGAGAGTTATGTCTTGTATGTTTATTTCTTCTCCTTGACTGAAATGATCGGCGTGGTTTTTTTTCACCTCCATAATATGATAATTTAAAATATATTTCATAGCATATTGATGGTTAGAAGAAGGGATAAAATCACAAGAATCCTCAGAACAAGAAGTCTCAATAAATAATCCATCAACCATAGGAAAGCATTATTTTTATATATTTGTTATATAAGGAGAATTTATAACAACAGGAAAATCCAAATCATAAGAAATTAATTTCAAATTATCCATGCGTGAGGAAGAATTTGTTTCATGAGTGTCTAGATCTTCTTCATTAACAAAATTATCAGCTTGCAATTGTTTCTCCAAAACTCCCTCCTTCATTTCTTGTGATGGAAAAGATGAGATAGGATAATGAGAACCTGACATAACCATCGGTGTAACCCAAAGTGTCACATTATTGATAGGAAAACCCTCCTCTTGGTCAACTACTAAAAAAATCCAAACTTGAATTTACTACACAAGAGGTTTCTTTTTTGTCACAAAGAAAGAAAGGAGGTATAGAGTGGAAATAGGATACATATGCTTCCTCCAAAAAATAATTCTCTATCTAATCTAAATCCCCCATAGTGAAGAAATATCTGGTCATATGAAGTCCAACTAAACCATTAGCATTCTCAACATTTTTATTTAAATTCAAATTAGCATATAAAGGAACATTAAAACATGATTTAGATTCTCCATTCAATGGATCGTATGTTTCATTGGTAAGAGATACTAAACATGAAATCAAATCATTTCTAGAGGGCTTATCATTTAAAGGAAACCTATAAAAAATATGAGTAAATATGATAAAAAATTGTTTAAGCAATTCAACTTCTTTCTTCCTATGTTCTAAAATTTCTTCACACAATTTATCATAATCATAATTCTCAAAAGCATGCAAAAATTCACGCATAAATATTTTCCATGTGTGAATAGAGGCAGTCGACGATGTCTCACACCATCTCTTGAACCAACCTCCAAAAGTGAGCATGAAGAACCTACAAATGACATATCCATCAATAATATTGTGAGAACCACAAAATTTCCAGAATTTAAATGCATGTTTAGATGCAAATATTTCACTCTCGCCATGAAATCTGAGTTGCGACAAGAAATGTGAAATATTTATAGGAGGTTTGGGATGGACAATACCAGAAAAAAACCTTTGTAAATGGATATGGGATGGAGCCATCAGTGAATAAAAATAATAATTAATACAAATGCCTCCATAGGCTTAGCTCGCCATTTGGCCCTCCCTCTAGTGTCATTTATGTTGACAGGTTTGAATGGTATGTCAAGCAAATAAGGGAGAAATCCTGATGGAAGGTCCCAATTAGACCTACTCTCATTTGGTGTAGAATTTCCCCCAAGTATATGGGCCTCACTACCGCTCATAATTAAAACAAGGGAAAGGGGATAGACAATGAACTTCCCCCAAAATAGTTCTAATCAATCCTAAGGATAATATATTTAAATGAAACTATTATAATCTAACTAATTCTAACCTATCCCAGGAGAAAAACTAAAATAATGAGTACAATGAAAGATAACACCATTAGAACCAGAAATAGCCCAAGTATATTATTGGTAAATTAAAACAACAATGCTATAGATACATAGACAAATAGTTGTATCATACATCCATAACATCATTTTTGTACCCAGAAGGAAACATGTGACTGCATAAACAAACATAACAGAGTGCAGAAATAGTTCATACAAAATAATCCTATCTACTCAGCTAGAAGATAAATGCATAAATTATAATATCTAGTACATCCAACAACACCACATATTTCTAAAAGTCCTCATGCTCTTTATTACTCAGAAGTAATAGTACCATCTTTTGTTACAAAGGGAAAAAGTCCAAAATCTATCCTTTGAGTTCTCTTTTATAAGACAATAGAGAGACTCCCCAGTTCTCATGAACCTTCGTTTCCTTGTCCTTCCATTTATTTTCTCACATTTCAAAAATGAACATGTGATCATTACAAAGAGAAGTAGAAGAGACTCATGAGTAATCATTTTCTCCCTAAGGCAGTTTACAAATGATATTCATTAAAAAACAATCTTTGAATTTTTTCATTGACGTTATATTTTATTCCTCAACCATTTATGCGTGTTTCTATCTTCTACATACTTAATAAGATCATTCTAGATTTTTCTCCTCTATCATAGCTTTCCATTGAGCCATATTGGGCCTGATTTCGTCACACATAGCCCCAGATATGACGATTGGAAGTTGGTATGGTCATTTTTTCCTATGAATTCGTTATCTATTGTTTTCCTCATTTTATGACATCTTCCATCACATGCCTGGAATTTAAACCTATACCAATGCATTTCTCTCTTCGATACCTTTCAAACGAGGTATGACGAGCCTCATTTTGACACTTGCAACAAAATTTATGGTCATTTAAAAGTTGTCCCCCAATAGCCATTGATCAAGCTCATGGGTTAATCTGGACCATTGATTTTTGAACCTGCAAAAAGAGAAATCCCACCTGCATAAGAGATAAAAAATTAGTTATTAGATAGCTTAACCTCTATGGATAGTTTGATTAAGAACCCAAATGACATGGGACTCACAACTTGTAGCATAATTTTCTCTAATTTTCCCTTTATTAGGATTAGGAAAATAATTAAAAAAAAAATAATATAAAATTAAAAAAAAATAAAAATAAAAATTATAAATTTAGTTACATTATTTAAAAGAAATAATTATTCCTAACGAAATAAAATTGAAATTAAACTAATCCAACTATCCCTGTTAATATAAAAATAAAAATTACCAAAATTACCCTACCCCATGTTGGATTTGAACTTGTGACCTCTAAGGAAGAAACACACATTTTTAACCATTAGGCCCATTCAGGCTTGTTATTCATTTAACCTACAAAAAGGTATTTATCTGTGAAAACTAAAAAAATAAATTAATAAAAAAAATAAAACAAATAATTAAAAATAGAAATAAAACAAAAATAAATAAATAATAAATAATAAATAATAAAAAAGAATAAATAAATTAAAACAAAATACAAAAATAAAATATAAAATATAAAAATGAAAATATATAACAATCTTCCCCCAACCACCACATTGGACATAGTCCATATAATATTTTCCATGTACGATCACTTATCGTCGATAACCATATCATCAAAAAGATCATTGCCATTTATTCATCTAGTGCACGACTTCTTCTATATGTGTGTGTGTGAAAAAAGGGATGCACATTTTTCAACACAAATACTAAAATATTTTCCAACGAAAATACATTAAGGCATGGTTTATTGGCCATTAGGGTAGGTGATATAAGAGTGTAGTAAACTTGAGTAAAATTGTCGTTGATGACGACATCGATCCACTCCTAACGAGCTTGTGTTCCCATGAATAAATAAACATTAGACTGATCACCTCCTCCTTTGCACATTTTTCAATTAATTCTTTATCAAAATATTATTGTAAGACATGTTTTTTTTGAAAGTCAATTGAAATAATATTTAATTTCAAGGTGAGATTGGGTCTTCACGTTTCGTCATTGAGATTTTCAATGCTAGTAAGCATGGTAAAAAAGAGTGGATTCCTTGACAATGACGTCGACGATCCGCTCCCAACCATGTCTTGTGGGTATAATGTATAATAAAAAAAAATTAACATACTCGCCCCTTCATGCACACTTTTCAAATATTATTTAATTAATATTCCCATGAAACATTAACATTATATTATAATATAATATAATTTTTCTATACATTCCAATGCATTTTGGGAATAAGGTTTGAAATACAAGTTAATATAATTTCCAGAAATCCCTAGAAAACAAGACCTGGGATACTATGTTTAGGTTCAGGTGGGAAAGCTTTAAAATAAAAAGGGTAAAAATATGTACAAGTTAGGTTTAGTAAAAATGAAAAAGAAAATGAAAATTATGAAAATTTAAATTTAAATTGGAAATTTGATTCGTTTTTCTATTTTATTTTATTTATTTATTTATTTGACATTCATTTATGAGAAAATATGTACATGTTAAATAGAAAAAAATGGTTAGTTTATTAAACATACACTGTTAAAAAAATAATTAAAATAAAAATACATTAAATAAAATATATACAATAATATTTACAAAAATAACAAAATAAAATCAAATAAAATCAAAATTAAAATGAAATAAAAATAAATATATATATATAAATAATTTAAAATACATATTAGGATATTTACAAAAGAGAAATAAAATAAAATAAAACAAAATAAGTACAAATTAGGAAAATTAGGACCACAATTACGCAAGCCTAGGTTCCATGCTCCTAGATTTTGTTGATCAAGGTTTCACACCCAGGGGCCAAAATTTAGAAACAAGTCTATAGGGTAGGATTTGAAAAAATAGGCATTGTGGAGAGGAACAAGGTTATATGGTGATAGAGGATGTGGTGATTCAACTTCGATGAAGGGAGAGAGACGAAGGAGAAAGAACAATGCTTAATGTGATGATTTAACGTCGTAAGCAGCAACAAGTAGAAATAGAACATCAACTCCAACCAAGAACGCACCACATATTAATATAGTCAATATACACATATCAGAGAGTGTATATGCTCATATCGTAAGGAGAGGGATAAAAGCCAAGTCCATGAAAAGTTCCTTACACTGGACACTATGGGTGAATGTGACAGATAACTAACAAGCATTTGGTGACAACTCAACAAGGACTAACAATCAAGAGTAGGAATGGGATTTTAGCATGAGTTTTGGAGAGAGGTAAGACCAAGCGAGGACCTGACATAAACCAATCTGAAAAGGTTCGATAATAGGATTGCAGGGAAGGTAGGTCTGACAACCTTGGGGGCTTCGAACCTTAAGGATACTGCAAGCAAGGGTAATATGCTTCCCAATAAGGAGAAACTAGCCAAAATTCAATGTCAATGTTGTGGAAAAGGGTCAAGAGATTCCCCCACATGCCTCTCAAGGATGGAGTGGTCATGTGAATGAAGTACCCCTTTACACTTGCTCCTGCAAAACAATAAGAATGATATGAGCCATACGATCAAAAGAAGAATTTCTAGTACATAAACAATATATTCCTTGTCTTTAATCAATTTAGAAAAGAGAGTTAGGTTTATTTCAGCGATAACATGGTGGTTGTAGATGAATGTCCTGAAACTACATGTGCCAATACGAAACAAAATATTAAGATCTACATGTGACAATATAAAATTTGAACTCATTAAGAATAGAATGCTAGCAAGAAGATGCATAGTTTGAGTTAATCAGTTGGGACATGCAAGAGAACAAACCATGCAACCACATGAGATAACTAGACACTTCACAATCAACAGAAGGTCAGAAAATGAGACATCAATTCCATCATACAAATGTCAACAAAAACGTCATAGGTCAAGAAGCAACATGGAGACATTTGAAATCAACAAATCAAAAGGAAAAATCAACACCCATCAAATATAGGCATCAATCAAGACATAACCACCAACCCCCTCAAGGTAGAAAAAGAAATAGGATTAGGATGAAGCGGTGGAGGATTAGGAAACAAGTTTGAAATTTTAGTAGGGGGCACCTTTCCTTTTGATTGTAAAAGAAAAAGTAAATGGGGGTTGTTTCAGCCACAACAGGGAAATGTTCTCATCTCAAGGGTGCATGAGACCTACAAAATCTTCTAGAAAACTATAGACCTAAAAAATTCTCACAAAATGGATGTTAAATGAAAGGGAGGTAAAGAAACATGTTCCTTATCCCTTCTTTGATATAAAAATAAATACAAGCATGAAATAAAATGAATGAAGTACATAACACCAACCTTTATAGAATTAATCTAAGCATCATTTCCTTTATTCAAAAATGAAAATGATGCAACACTCAATAATAGTGAAACACGTAATTTAATATAATTCACATTTTAAAGAGGTTATTCATTATAAGCTACTCTAACACAATAATTATAGAATATTAAGTAAATCCATATATCAATGTAATTGTTTAATGATTTCATTAGTACCTTGAAATTTACCTTTTTGTTTGGCCACAAACCAAAATAATGAAACATCAAGGATCATGTAAGCATATGCCATCATCTCCTTTTCCTTCCTCTGGTCAAAACCTGAAGTAGGATCACGATTAGGTGACAGAATAATGAAGGCATGCCAAGGTTTATGTATATTGTTCCAAGCTTCTTCGATTCATAGGTGGATAGGGCTGATGTAATCCTCTTTCTTGTCATAAGCATAGGAAAAACCATCATTTTTACTCATCAAGCCATCTAGAAACAAAGATTCTAAAAGAGGATCCAATAGAAACCTACAAGAAGATTGCTTCCCCTCCTTGATTCTCTCATCACATATATGGATGAAACATGAAAAACCCCATTAGACCTGAAAACATATGTAACTTCGTGAATCATGTCTAGTTGCACTTGTATGTGGAATTGAAAATTCTTCTAATAATCACAAGAGATGGCATGTTCGTGTCTTCCTAAAGTTACATATACAAAACCACTATCAGTAGATGCATTTTCGTGAATGTGAAATTCATGAATTAGGGAATTCCGTGAAAGAAGAGTTTTTGCTATCAATTGGCCATCAAGAACCCCTACATGTATCTATAATTCATCCTTATTGGTGGGATGACATGGTTGTTCCTTAATTGTGAAGTTAACTTTACATTCACTCATTGTATTTGGTTGTCCAAAAGACCACAAATATGTAATCCTATCTTTGAAACCATCATCATCTGTGTCGTAAATGAGATATTCATCAAAATAAAAACTAAGTGTATCCCATTTATGTCTTTCAATATGGAGAAGAGAATCAATATTCTCATTCTCTTTTTTGTCATGTTCTTCATCAAATAAGTGTTTCTCCATTATATTTTCCTCTTCCAAGTTGTTAAAATATGTATCATGAAACTTGAAATATTCAAAAGGAGTACACCATATCTAACTCTTTCCTTCTTGCAGAAGATAATTGTTGAATGATTGAATCCCTTTCTCATCAAGGTCATATTCACATACTTTATCTTCAAATGTATCTCGATTTATAGTGGAAGCATGAGAAGGATATTCATCATCATATTCTTCATGAATATTTGCAACAAAATATTCAATGAACTCATCATATTCAAGTTAATGGCAAGCTTCTTCTTCAAGATTTTCTTCAACAAGATCACCTTTGTTAGTCACATCTTAAATTTCTCTTATATCTTCGACCTGGGGTACATGTTCCTCATCCTATTCCAATTTTGAAATGTTTTGAAACAAAGGATCATGGGAGAGATGAAAGGGATGAGCTTTTTCATGCATATCATAATCAAGCTTTAGCAGAGAACGCTCACAATATTTTTTTTAACATAATTTCACAAGAAAAGGGATGCATTTTTTGTTTACTTCATTTATACAAGAAGACCACATAAGGGGTTATCATCAAATTCCATAATTAGGTTATTGATCTCATTCATAATTTTTCTTAGAAAATCAAGAAAGACACAATAATATTCAACTTCTTGGTAACCATAGATCCAATTATTTTGGAACATTTTTATTAACTATGGAAACGATTTTATTTCTTTGGGATTCAAGGTGCAATACCAATCCCATCCATATTTGCCTTGTATTGAAACTACAAATGATTTCATCAAGAAATTCTCATAGACAATGTTATTCTCTACCACATAATCCATAAAATATTCAAGATGTCTTCAAGCCAACCAAACATTTCCATTAAACTTTGGAACATGAGGGGTCCATGTATCCAAAAAAAGCTTAACTTGGATATTTGAGAAAACTTGAAAAATCCAAAGGAGAAAAGAAATATTCGAAAACATTTACCGTGTTAAAGGTCATATTTGGAACATACAAGGTCATGGTTTATTAATATCATAGAATTTCATACCAAATCATACAAATACCAAAGATGTGGAGTCTCCATTATAACTTAGGAATTATGAAAATTCGGATTCATAGATAGCTTAATAATGCTTTGAATCAATCCCAAGTTACCTTTCAAACTTTCTATATGGGAATTAACACTTTCAATGTACCTCTTTATATTTTCTTTGAGTGGAGTCACTAGATGAGAAAAATCAAGTTAGCAATAACAACAATCTCATCAAATATAAATACAAGAAAAATTACCCACAACCTAGGGGATGCTAGAAAATGTTTCAAGCCTAACATGGATAATGCCATATCCAAAAACAAACCAACAAGGATGTCCTCAGAAATGGGACCAAAAACATTTACTTCCCAAACTAGAGACCTTTGTGAAGATGTTATTGGGTATAATGAAAACATGGGAAATGCACCATTGCCATCTTAGCACAATCTCCCCTTTAGTTTAGGCCAACGCCTTGAAGCCATGAGGGTATCCAAATCCTTATAAACAACCTTTATAGTACAAGTCACTTCCAACTACACACCTCAATATATGTTAGATAGACCAGTGCCAAAGAAGCAAAATGCCTTAAGAAATATTCAACCAAAAGTTAGGGAAATAACTACTAGAATATAAAGAAGGTTAGGAGATAATTATAAAATTTCTAAGATCTGAAATAATACGTTCTTGAAGAAACGTAAATAAGCACAAAGTAATCACTTTCTATATTAAGAGAAAATGCACCTTTAACTTCTCCAGAGTGATATCTAACTGCGCAAATCAAGGGTGAATGATATACCCAAGTTATACCTTGATTATATGATGCAAATTGGATTAGTTTCCTGTCATTCAATAATTTAGAATCTGATTGATGATAAAAAAACACAAAAAATGTTGATTTTAAGTGAGGAAAAGTACCCTAAGAGTGCGTAAAAGAACTTAGAATGATGAACCTTGCGTAATTTAGCTAGGGAAATGAATAAAATATGCCCAAAAATGATTAAATTCAAGTAAAAATGAATAATAATAATAATGAAATTATCTCAAACTTGCAAAAATATATGGTGAATCCCCCTAAGGTTTCACCAAAAATATTTATAATGAAATATAACAACAATCAACCACTTAGGAGATGACTTTCACCATCAAAATGTGTTATATATGCTTTATAAACAATACAAAAGTGAAATCACCTTTAAGGGTTAAACCCTAGCTTTAGAGTTTCACAAATTCTGATTTTTAATTTCCATAATTAGTAAACGCTTTAAACAAGACACAAAATGTTAGGTACAACCTTGAAGAACAATACCAATAGGGTTGGTTTTCCTTCTTGGGGTTAGAAATTACAATGAAGCATAAAACCACAGATGAAAGTGTCTAGAAAATGAAAGTAAATTGTTAACTTTACTCTAAACAATGAACTAATTATTTTTTATGGTTTCTCTTTTGTAATTTTTTTATATTTTTGTATTTTATATGGTAAGAAAATAAAATAATTGTTTTTTTAAGGGATTTTGTGGATGCCCCTCTAAGACTTGGTTATCCACATTTATGGATTAGAATGAGACTAGGGCCACAATCTCCAGGTTCTAACCTCCATAACCCCTCTAGTAGATAGAGTAATATTTTTTTCTATGTAATAAAATATGACATTAGTAAAGAAGGTATATGTAATAACATGAACATGTCTAATGTAAGAATATTTATTAAAAGGTTCCACCTATAGAAAGTTCTTCCTCTAGAATGTTCTCTAAAGATAAAAATAGTATAAATAGTGGCATAAAACATGTAAACGTTTTTTCTCTAGAATTGTAAAGTCTTTTCTACATGGTCATGAAGACATTTTCCCAAGTCCCCAAGGAGATGGAAATTCAGGTTTCTCTGGAACCCAAGTTGGGAAATTGGATGCCTTGGGTATGCACATGTGCCAAGGGGCACAACGGTTGATGAGTGCATGGGTGCGTTTGGGTGACTAGGCCCACAAAGGGGCATGGCAATTCATTTAAAGAGGAAACCAAGTCTGCGAAGAGGCATGATGATTAATTTAGACACATCGGTTCGCAAAGGGGCACGAAACCCCCAAATTATGCGACAATTTATGATGGTGACCTTTGGAGTCCCTATAAGATAACAAGGGCGCACAACCAAGGAAGGAAATTTTTTGGAAAGACAAGGACATCACGAGAGCTCTGCAATTATGAGGTAGGAAAAGAGGAGGAGATCCCTCAAGGAGCCAAGCCACTCCACTTGGAAGGACTTGTGCTTCCTTGAGGGGGATTCGTTGGAAAATGTTGGGTGAAATTATATTGGGTTGATTTCGGTGAAGTCTAGAAACATAGATCTGTTGGAGGCATGTATGAGGGAGAGCCAAAATATGTGAAGTCTATGGAAATGGAGAGACAAAGTCTTCGGAAATGAAGAGACAACAAGTCTATGGTTGGGGGCACATGTCAGGTGCACTGCAGGTAGCCATGAAAATGGTTGAGATGAAGAGTCTTGGTGAAGATATATGTATGAGTGTCTTGGTGAGGTGAGGCAAGTTGTTTAAATATAACATGTTGTAAATTGAGCTAGTAGTGCTCATGATGTAATTGTTTCACAATAAAAAAAATACCTAGTTCGGTGTTAGGCATGGCTTGTGCCACCCACAAAATATCTATGCTTGTCTTCCATTTTTTCCATAGTTCTCTTGGTTTCTCATGGATGTATGTTTATATATGACTAAGTGTTAAAGAAGTTAACAAATGTCTAAGTATACAAGATTTTCACTAGAGTAGGAGTGTGACTCACCAATAGCCTAGAATAGAATAATGGTGTGCTCTAGGTGAAGAGCCATAGTTCGGATGATGTAACCTTAGAGTTTCCAAGCAACCAACCAAGAAACATCATGATTCTACACTCCCTCAAGAGGTGTGTGATCACAATATTATTCTAGGCACATTGTGGGAATGTGACATATTGTATCAAAGAATTTTGGTGCTCTTCATCACTCTTTCAATCACAATGGTTATGGCGGGATGTACTTGTTGCAAAGGAATTTCGGTGGGAATGTCTGCATACTTGTTGAATGATTAAGTGCAACTAACTTGTTCATCACAGAATTTGCATCATATTTACGATAGAGGTTTGGTTGATGATGTGATGGGAAGGTTGAGTTGGGTGCACACCATGTGCAGACCAAGAACAAATTTTGTGGTGAAATGAAGCAGTTGGACAGTGTGGGTGATCATAGAACTCATAGAATATTTCATCGCAAAATTGATCCTAGAGGTAGACTTGACCAGTTTTATTCGTATTGAAAGTCAGTGCTAGACCTATTGTGCACACTTTGGAGAGACCAAGCAGAGAGTTCGTTGGTGAACAAAGCACTTGGGAAAGGTATATGAACAAAGGATTTGATGCACAAATTTTCATAGAGATAACTGCATAAGTGATCACAAAAGAGAAACAAAGAGGGTGATCACAAAATTGATCATGAGGTGGAAGCAGTTCTGGGTTGCATCAAGGTGAAGTACTTGGGTGCATTAAACAACCTATGGTGACCTAGAGCATCTCCTTAGTAGGTATTTGGTTGAGAAAATTTCCATCATGACGTCTTCATGTCATGCATTGCCAATAATAATAGTTGCATTGTGCTAGGTTGTTGGTGGGTAGACCACAACGTTCGGATGAGGTATCTCTTCGCATAGTTACAACAATCAATTAGCAGTAGTATGACTTGAAAGTTGGGCAAGGATGCATGGTTCCTTGAAGAGGACGCATTCAAGGTGCTAAGATGGAAAAATAATTAGAGATGATTTCAATTGGTTTCATGTAAATTTTGGGACTTGATGAATTTCTAAAGTGGACAGATGGACTCAACCATGTATCACAGTGAAGTTCTTGCATATTTATGGAGTTGCGGAGGGTAATTGAGGGGAGTTCATGCATAGATTTGGTTCCTTGGCAATGCATAGATCCAAGACAATGGACTTAGAATATCATTGTAGCAAATGATGTTGCTGGAAAGGTACGGTTGGTTTTGAGTTCTTTGAAGGAAAGTAGGATGACTTGGTGGTTCAAGTGCAATCCATTTTCTCAATGAAAATTGGCACACTTGAGAGTGACTCAAGGGGTGCATATTCAAAGAAGCCTTGTAGTAGTTTTGGATGCCTTGGTTGGGCGAATGTGTAGAGATCTTGGGGATACCTTCTTGGATGAGTCCTATGGTGGACTTAGGAATATTTGGATGTAGTTATTGAGGTGGCTTGAGGAAGCTACCTAACTATTTGATGAGGTGTGTTGGACATGTTGTTACAATGAAGTGGGAAGTGCGGTCTAGACGTGATGAGTTTGAGAGGACAAATGAGGTTCCCCGGTGTTTTGTGCCTTAGAAAAATTTGTTGGCTCATGTGATGGATTGGAATTCGCAATAAAAATGACAAAGTTTGAATTCTTGCAGTTGGTGCAAGGAATTTTTGTTCCAAGAGACAGATGGAGTTTGAAAAGAAGTCGGCCAAAAATTATTAGCAGTCAACTTGAATGGGAAAAACATAGACCAAGTGACTTAGGTGGTGTTTTCTCACCTTTGGTATGGGACATTGGATGAGGTATTGTTACACCTCAAAATTACTCACTTCGATAGTGTCGCAAGTGTCGTCATTACAAGCATTGTAAGTGTCACATCTTGTCCGCAAGTGTCGCATCTTAACTGCAAGTGTTGCAAGTGTCAAAAACATCATATTGTCGTCTTTCCTATGTCATACCTCTAACGACATCATAAAGACACTTAAGACACATCAAAGACTAGTTTTGAAGAAGATAAATCAGTTGACATGGAGTACAAGCCTTTTTCCACTGAAAGAACCACTCAAAAATGGATTTTGGAGAGGAGCGCTCAGGGAGTGCCGATGCTCCCTAACCCTCTTTGGGGGAGTGTTATAACACTCTGGTGCCCCTTTTGGAGGAGCGCTGCCTTTTCTAAGCAAATTTTTGGTTTCTTGAGCTAAAATAATGAAGAATCCCCTCAATCTCTGAGGTTAGTTGGATTCGAATATGAGTTTAAGGCATGATCTTAGGGAAGATCCTCAACTGAAGGAGAAGAATCCTCAACTTATCCCAAAGATCTCTCAAGTGGTTGGGTCTCTCTAAGATTATATAAGGAGTCCTTCTCATGGTGAAAGGGACTGATACAGATTTGAGATACCAAACTTATGATCTCATAAGTGGTATTGACAGGGAATGGAGATTGAGAATTGCATCGAACTTATGATCCCATGAGTGAGATGCCATCAAAGAAATCAGTGCAGATTACTTGAGAAAAGGGATTGGACAAGGAGAACTAGATGAAGTTGTTGCACCTCCATCAAAGGATTGTAAGCACATTTTACTTGTTCTCATTAATAATCAATGCTTGGCCTATTTCTTTCAGATTTATGTTTATTCCACGTGAATTTGTCTTCAGTAGATAGATCTATATTTCAGCTATTATTAGTAGAATAGGAAGTCCATTGTATCTTTGTTTGACCTACATGATCTATCAGGGAGCTCCGGATCGAAGCTCAGGTGGTACTTTGCAAGAACAAACGTTGTTCATAACGTACATATCTTTCTTCTTCTCCTTCATATATTAGCTTGATTAGATCTAAAAGGATGTCAGTGTCCATGTTAAGCACTCTTTTGTCTTGGCCTTAGAATTCTAGAGACCAAGAGGGAATCCTCTTGTCCATAGGAGGATTCACCTGTTACAGGTATAGCACACCTTAGTGACTTGTGGACAATCATGCAATGACTCAATGATTCAATGAGGGTTGGTGGTTGAGGTTGGCATAGTATTGGTTTGAACGTGTGAAACGTATGGGATTTATTTAAGGTGACTCATTCTACTTGGAGCGCTTTGGAAAGTTCATTGGGACATTTGAAGAGCATAGGGATGTTTTCCACAGTCATCATATTTGTTGAGTTGTGTTGAGGTGACTTGATGAGAGGAGGTGAGTTGAGGAATTTCCTTCATTTGGAGGATTGCACAGACAAGAAGATTACAACATGAAGATAGTACTTAAACATGGGATTTTCTCTTGCTTTGGAGAATCATTGTTAAGGGTGAAGCCTAACCATTCCAAGGCATAGAGGGGTACATGTATAAGCATGTTGGGTGATATAGTAGATAGGAAAAGACAGTCTGTACGCATAGTTCTTGGGCCAGATCGACTAATTTTTCCATCAGGTGGACAATGGAGTTGAGTTTCCATGGGTGACTTTGATTTGGGGTGACTTCATAGTGTAGCAAGGTGAGGGGTGACCTTGCCTTGGTATGAGATATTTGCATGGATGGAACAAATTGTGAAAATAAGTGACCATTTTGTGCATGAGGGTGTGCAGGCTCAAGGAGCATGATGATTGGACTGGCCATTCAACTAGTTCACAAACTAGGTGAGAACATTAGCATGACAAGGGGGTGAAGAGTACATATGAACTAGTAGGTTCAAAGCATAGCTCTTACACATTGTGTATGATCTCCTTGATGAATATTGCACGATGGAAGTAGTAGTGAGGCAAGGATGGACACTTGACTTAGTCTTTGGAGTTGGATAGGGTGATGGAGATGCGACAAAAAAGACCAAGTTTGGGCATGAGGATGTGCATGCTCATGAATTGGGTGCAAGGATTGGATTAGCTACTCAACCTATTCTATATGTGGGGGTAAATAGTGCATGGAGGTATGGGCTTGAGTTGAAGTATGAGTGCAGAAAAAAACATCCAAATAGTTCAACACTTAGGTGAAACTTTGAAGTGAGTGGGAAGAAATTAGTTGTAGTAGGCAGTGAAAAAAGTAGTGGAACCAAACAATAAAAAAGTAGCAACATCACAGTCAGATATTGAAATAGAGTTGGGTGAATTTCATCCTTGGATTTGAGTGAATTGACTGCATTGAATCAAGTAATAGTTCGTGTAGATTTGGGTGCAATACAATTTGGTTTGTGGAAACTTCGGGTTTCCACTTCGCAGGGAAACTTAAGGTTTCCACTTTGGTGGAATTTGAAGTTTTGATTTGGCACAAGACTTGGTTTTTCCAACAAACTTAGTTGTAGTGGAGGCATGATTTCGGGTAGAGACTTGGAGATTGCATATTTTTTATACATTTCCAAGGATGACAATGAATTAAGGTGGGGGAAGATGTAAGGTATTTAGCTAGATGGGCACAAATACATTCAACCAAGTCCTCAAGGACGTGAAATATGGGGTTCCTCTACCACCCAAGTTAGGAAAGTGGGTGCCTTGGGTATGAAAACGTTCCAATGGGATTTCCCAAGTATGAAGCCACCAAGATATTGGGTGCATTGAAATGAGGGGTGCACCAAGGTTGGGGCACACCTCTCCCAAGTGGCACGATGGTTGACGAGCGCATGGGTTCATTTGGGCAATCAGGTCTATGAAGGGGTGTGGCGATTCATTTGGGAAACTAGGTCCATGAAGAGGTGAGATGGGTCGTTTAGGCACATGGGTTCATGAAGGGGAATGACACCCCCAAAGGATGAAAAAATTCATGACGATGACCTTTGGAGTCCCTATAATAGAACAAGGGCACACAACCAAGGAAGGAAATTTTTTGGTAAGAAAATGAGATCAAGAGAGCTTTATGATTCTAAGGCAGATAAAGAGGAGGAGTTTCCTTAAGGATTCAAATTGCTCCAATTGAGAGGACTTGTGTTTCCTTAAAGTGGATTCATTGAATAGATATGGGTAAACAACACTTGGGTTGATTTTTGTGAAGTCTCGAAACATAGGTCTGTTGGAGGCATGTGTGAGGTAGAACCGAAAGTTGTGAAGTCTGTAGAAATGAAGAAACAGATTTTATGAAAATTAAGATACAACTAGTTTTTGGTTGGGGGCACATTTGAGGTGCACTGACAATTTCTGCGGGGACGGTTGAGATAGAGATTCTTGGTGACAATATTTGCATGAGAATCTTGGTGAGGTGAGGTGAGTTGTTTGACTCTACATTGTTTTAAAATGAGCCAGTAGTGTTCATGATATAACTGTTTTACAATAAAAAATACTTAATTGGGCATTAGGAATGGTTTGTGCCACCCACATTATATCTATGTTTTTATTTTGTTTGTTCCATAGTTCTTTTGGTATCCATGGATGTATGCTTATATATGACTAAGTTTTAAAGTAGTTAACAAATGTCTAAGTATACAAGAGTTTCACTAGAATATGAGTGTGACTCATTGGTAGCCTAGAACAGAGTATGGGTATTCTCTAGGTGAAGAGGCATAGTCTATACAAAGTAAAATTAGTGTTGTGAAGCACTCAAGTGAGAAACATTACGGTGTCACACACACTCAAGAGGTGCATGATCACAATATTTGACTGGGCATACTGTGGGGACATGAAAATAATCATTTTGTACGTGAGATTTGCTCCGTTCCCACTTCTCTCCCTTATTATTTCCCACTTCTCTCCCAGATGACCCAAACCCACAACCAATAATTTGAAAACCATATCATTTCCTTGGACATATTCCATGAGTATACTTGGAAAAATATTAGTGAAATTACTTCCAATATTGCTTGAATAAATTCCCAGCTCCACCAACTGGACACGATAAATTCTTGGCTCACTCACTTGGAAACCCTCCCTACAACTATAGAAAAAATGATAGTAATGATTACACCATCCCATAATACTCTCTCCTATATGCAACCTTCATAGCTAGAAGGCTCTAACTCATCCCATTCCATGGCCTTTCATTTTAACCGCCATACTCGTGATTTGTGTCTTCCCAAATTTGAGTTGATTAAATTTGATGGATCGAACCCCATGTGTTGGGTTACTCAAATGGAATATTATTTCTCCTTGCATGTCATTATTGATGACTTGACCAAACTTCATATCGATGTCCTTTGTTTGGATCCTGAATGCTGGCAATGGTGAAAATGTTGTAAAATTCAGATAGAGGGTATATTTCATGGACCCAGTTTGTTGCAGACATTTATGAACTCTTTTACACTAAAAAGCATAATTTTGGTTGTTTGAAGAAGCTAAAACAATATAGTGCATTGGAATAATACATTTTTGTTTTTGAGAAATTTTCTTTCCAAACTAAAGGCATGTCAGGCAACTTCTTTCATGAATTCTTTATTAGTGGCCTTAAGGATGACATCTGAGCTAATGTCCTACTAGATCTCCCCTGGACATGGCTTGCAACTACTCATCACATTAAGGAAGGACAACAATTCATCTCTTCCCAAATCTAAAATCCCTCCTTTATTCCCCACTCCAATCCCACCAATCCTACCACTCCTTCCCCTCCTCTTAAGATTCATAAATTAACTAGGGTAGAAATGGTTGAACGCCAACTTAGGGTTCTTTTCTATAATTTCTATGAAAAATATTTTATGGGGAACAAGTGTAAGAAGAAAAATGTTTGTATGGCCATTTCTAAGAACATTTTTGAAGAGGATGGTGATGATTACCATTTTGAATCCCTACCCCAAGTCGATGATCATATCCCACTCTTTGATCCACCTGAAGTTGAATCATTTATCTTTCCTAATGCTCTCACTATTATCTCTACTCCTCAAAGACTTAAATTAATTGGTTATATCAAGCATCTAAAATTCATTATCCTATTCGACAATGGCAACACCCATAATTTTTTTCATCGATAAATTTATCAAGAGACCCTGTGTTATATCCATATAGTCAATAATTTTCAAATCATGATTGTTAATGGTGGTTCCATGAAATGTCATGGTCATTGTGAAAATGTCCTCCTGCAAGTTTGTCATTATCACCTGAACTACCACATATTTTCTATTGACATGGGAAATCACGACATTTTCTCAGTGTTGAATGGTTATGCACACTAGGCCCCATCACCATGGACTTCAATGAATTAACCATGTGTTTCCAATAGGCTAGACAATAACTCCAATTCTAAGGCATCATCGCAAGTTCCCATGAGATTGTCGATTCACACCAAATGGATAAAATCCTAAAAAAAGGTCATTGTGTCATTATTTCCCAAATCCATTCCATTCAAGTAGTTGATACCCTCTAACCCACTATTCATCCCGACATATATTTTCTCCTCTACAAACAGAAATATATTTTGGAAAACCCCCAAGGAAGTGCCCCTTCCCATGGAATCCATGATCATTATGTCCCACTTGTCTGTGATATTCTTCCTTCCAATGTTCTCCCTTTTCATCACCCATTTTCCCAAAAAAATGAAATTGAGAAAACATTTCATGAATTTCTAGCGACAGGTTTCATTCTTCCTAGTACCAACCCTTATTGTTCTCCCATCATCATGGTACTCAAGAAAGAAGGTAGTGGTACATGTGCATTGATTTTCGATCCCTTATACCATTAAAGATAAATTTCCCATTCCTACCATTGATGATCTTTTGGATGCACTGAGTGATGCTCATTTCCTTACCAAACTTGATTTGCATTATGGCTACCACCAAGTACATATGAAAGAGGTAGATATTCTCAAAACTTCCTTTAAAACTTAGCAAGGCCATTATGAGCTCTTAGTCATGCCCTGCCTCCTTTGTAATGAACCCTCCACTTCCCAAATCCTCATGAATCATGTATTCTACCCTTTCCTTCATCTGCTTCTATTGGTCTTCTTTGATGATAGTCTCATTTATATTAAAACTTGGCAAGTGCATATGGCCCATTTCGATCAAGTTATACATTTATTGTCTTTTCACAAACTCTTTCTCAAATAATCTAAATGTTCTTTTGGAGTTTCAAAAGTAGAGTACTTGAGCCATACTGTTTGAAAGGATGATGTCTGTGTGGATCTTAAGAAAATAGAAGTTATGAAGGATTGGCCCTGTCTTAACAATATTAAAAGTTTAATAGGTTTCATGGGTTTAACAGGATATTATCACAACTTTTTTCATAACTATGTCAATATTATGGCAAGTTTCTTCAGTTTGACTAAAGTCGTTGATCAATCCTTCCAATCCTTGAAAGAGGCTATGCGTACAACTCATGTTTTGGCACTTACAAACTTCACAAACACTTTTGTTTTTGAATGTGATGCTTATGGGAAAGGCATTGGGGTCATTCTCATGAAATATGGAAGACCTTTGAATTTCTATAGTAGATAATTGTTTGAGAGACACTTGGGAAAATCCACCTATGAAAAGGAAATTTTGGTTATTTTGCATGTAATGGATCTATGGCATCCTTACTTGCTAGAGAAATTCTTCCAAATTAAAATTGGTCATCGTAGCCTCAATTGTTTTGGAACAGAGTGTTTCATCCCCTAAGCAAAATAAAGTGGTTGACCAAAATGTTTGGATATGATTATGACATCATTTACAATAAGGGAAAATAAAATGTGGTTGTTGATACTCTTTCATTGAAATATGAAGAAGATGGGTTCCTCTTTTCACTCTCCTTCATTGTAGTAGATTGGTTAAACTCATTTCACCAAGAATGGTTCCAAGATCCTGGAATTTCTTTCCTAATCCAACAATTTCAACAAGATCCTCAAAAATCTTCGGAATACTCTTCGAGAAATGAGGATATTCACTATAAAGGTCATCTTTATTTGAAAAAATAGTCTCACCTTAAATCTATTGTGCTCTTTGAAATTCATGCTACATCAACAACTGGGCATTCATTTTTTCAAAACACATATGAATGAATCACATGTTTATTTTTCTCGGAAGGAATGAAATAGGACATCTGCACTTTTGTGGATAAATGTGATACTTACCAACTCAATAAGGGAGAAACAATAAAAACTCGAGGCACACTCCAACCTCTCCCTATTCCACCTTCTATATGGAGTGATATTTATATGGAATTCGTTGTCATATTACCAAAATATGGCAATAGATTAGTCATTATGGTTGTAGTCGATAACCTTTTCAAATATGCTAATTTTTGTGCCATCCAACACCCGTTCACATCATCCACTACGACTCAAATTTGCATGCATAATATCTTCAACATCTATGGAATGACCCAATTTTTTGTCTCGTACCATGATCCAAATTTCACCAATAAAATTTGGCAAGAATGGTTCAATCTGTAGGGAACCTAATTGCATATCAACATGTCCTATCATCCCTAGAATGAAGGTCAAACTAAAGTTGTCAACAAGTTCTTGGAAACATATTTGAGGTGTTTTGCATCTGACTAACAATATCAATGGCTTCAATCATTACCACTTTTTGAATCATGGTACAACACATATTACCATGGTGCTACTTGCATGACTTCCTTTAATGAGGTAGTCTATGGTCAAAATCCACCTTATGTATTCTCCTACCTACATGTTGTCTCCACGATCCAAGATTTTGAAAAAAACCCTACAATTAGAGTTGTTATTCTACGTAACCTCAAATAAAATTTGGTCATGGCTCAAAATTGCATGAAGAAACAAGTTGATCAGGGTCGTTTAGAATGACAATTTGATGAAGGGGACTAGGTGTTTCTTCGACTGTAACCTTATAATCAAACATCCCTAAAAGTAGATGACTGCTAGAAACTTGCTCCAATTTTTTCTAGCCCTTAAACAATTATCAAACGCATGGGGCCTATGAATTACAAGTTATCTCTCCCAGTGACTCTAAGATCCACCCAAATTTTCATGTTTCCTACTTAAAGAAAGTAATACGAACAAATTCCTAGACTCAAACTAGTCTCCCTAAATTTTATGAAGAAGGCTCCATTTGGTTGTAGCCCAAAGAAAACTTGGAAATACATGAGCATCATCTCTATTAGTGCACAATATAGGAATGTTTAGTATAGTATATGGATACACAACATGGGTATGCCATGCTACAACAATCCCCCAATCTTAAGCCTTGAGGACAAGGTTTGTTTTCAACAGGGAGGGAATGTTAGGGTCCTAACCTCCCTAACCCCTCAAGTAGATAGAACAACATGATTATCTATGTAATAAAGGCTAACATTAGTAAATAATTCCTATGTAATAATGTGAACATGTCTAATGTAAGACGATTTACTAGAAGGTTTCACATCTAGAAAGTTCTTCCTCTAGAATGTTCTATAGAAGATAGAAGTAATATAAGTAGGGGTAGAAAGCATGGAAACATTTTTTATTGAGAATCATTTTCTACTCGATCGCTTCTATGTTGGAGGTTTCCCCCTCAAAGAGGCAAGTGAACTTGGATATCAAGATAATAAAGGTATCATCTTTTGGATCAATTATGTCATTGTGCTCTTTATTTTTCTCTTTTCTCTAATACTTGTGATAAAAATTGCATTTCTACCATGCACATTATATTTTGGTACCTTACACACAAGGCTAGTGGTATCTTGTATAATCAATACAAACCATGAAAATGAAGGTCGTACAAGAAGGTTTTCCCCAAGGGAATAAACTTCACCAACAAGATCAACAAAAGACTTGAAAAAATACTTAAAACCCTTTCCAAGGAGTATAGAACTAATCAAGAATAGATATAAGCACGTACCTCAAAGTATTTGATAACTTCTTAATGGATAAATATTTATAATTTATGTAGAATATTGCATCATTTCACAATATCCTTTAAAAATAACAAGAAGAATAACCCAAAAAGATAGAGCTCCAAGAATTGACACCAAGTAAATATTGTAAATTAAATGGATCCAATAATGATCTCCAACAATTCACAACAACTTGGAATGAGATGAGTTCCTTTACTTATAGATGAGTCTCACAAATCCTTCTCAGTCATTTCACAATAGCCTTTAAAAATACCAAGAAGAAACCCAGAAAGATAGATCCCCGAGAATTGACACCAAGCAAAGATTTTCTATTAAATGGCTCCAATAATGATCTCCAATAATTAACAACAACTTGGAATGAGAGGAGTTCCTTTATTTATATATGATTCTCACAACTCCTTCTCAATCATCATTCCTTAAATTAGGATAAGGAAAAAAAGTAAATGTGAATTGTCATCCACATAACTTGGATACTAAATCAAATTACAATTAAAATATCTTTACATACTATAAACCCTCATAAAAGGGGATGACATCCACAAAATGTGCTCAAACAATGCTTGAATATTGTAATCCTTGAACTATATCTCCAAAGCATGGGCATGTCCATATATAAGGTCAAGGAACCTCCATGAAGCATGGGAGTGACCCTCCAAGTAAAAAACTGGGAGATAAAACCCCCAACAACAAGAATGATGTAAAAAAGAATAGGTCAACCCTCATAAAAAATATGAAATACATGATCTAGATTCCATCCACATCATTAAGGGTGAATTCCATGTCATCTCATAAAAGTTTAAAGTCACTTAATTGACATGCACATCATCCATGTGGCTCAAATAAAACCCCACATGTGTCATAAATTGACCCAAGAGAGGTCATCCTCCTTTAGTGAGAAGACCTATGTTAAAAAATGTTCTAAAGGAGGGGGACCTTATAGAATCTGACACATGGAAAGTGTAAAGGGGGTCCAAGTGGAAGAAGATTACCCCTTTGTGCCTCTAAGAGTGTGACCAATGACTAAAAATCCATGATATGCTTCAAAAGACGTGAAACAGTCTCGATAAATGTGACACTGGATGATCACGTGTAGAGTCATATTTGATGGCCAAAATGTGGTACATACATAAGAAAGAGAGGGTCCATATGGGTGATGTTTGTCAAACCACAGGTGTGACAACCATTACAAATAAAAATGACCTTTTACATAGAAAAAGAATAAGTGAATAGCTAGGGTCCCATAAATCATGTATCCTAGTAGATCCACCTCAAAACGTTTGCATACATACCCAAGAAGTAAATGTCCAACTTTAGAGGTAGTTACCACCCCCAAGGGATAGTCGGCCAAAGAAATAAAACCAAGCACCCTGAGAATGGGGACTAAAAGGACATGCCATGTGTTAGGTATGTGTTATATTCTTTGCACGAGTAGTAGTGTCTGGGTGCTTGCGTCGAGCGCGCAGGGGGGTTAGAGGGGGGCGGAGCCCCCAGCACGGCGGTTCGGGGGCAGCGCCCCTGAAATATTTTTTTTCGGGCCGACATATTTCCAGGACAACATATTTCTGGGACCACATGATATTAGGTGGTTTTTTCGGCACATGGTTTTTTGCTGATGGTTTTCTATTTTCGATTAAGGAATTAGGGTTTTGGACTAATCCACGTCATTGGGTTAGGGTTTTGGATGCCGCTGGCTCCTATATGTATATTGTATTGTAAACAATGTAACACAATGTATGAATATAATATATGTTGGTTTTCCCGGTTTGGGTTTCCAGGTGAAAAATCTCTAAGTAATGTTTGTATTTGCCATTGTATATTTTATGTTCTTTTATGAATATCAGTTTGCAGTAGATATTGTACAAGGTTACAATTTACACCATGGACATCGACCTGTTGGGATATGGGTAACCTCTAGAAAACACATGTACATCTAGTCATCCCAGCAAGGCCACATAAAAAGAAATCATCACACTTTGGGTACATCAAAGTGGTCACGTATCATCAACAAATGTAGGGTATATGCAGAGAATTTGAAGGATAAGAAGGTGTAACATGCCCATCTCCAAGATGGGAAATGCCACACAAAATTCCAAACTTTGATACCATTACATTTGATAAATAGAAATACTTTTCATATGAACAAAGTTATGCAAGCTAACAACAATAATTCATAAACGTAATTATAACATAGATTCCATGAAAAAAACATCATAATTCATACCACAACATTTACAACAATACATAAGAGACACTTATCTTAGAGATAAAACACCAATTGTGCGAAGACCTTCTACATTCCTACCAGTCATAGAACACACTACTCCTAACTTTTAGCAGTGGGTCACCCCCAATTTGGAGCCAAAACTCCACCAAGAAAAGGAATACTAAGTCAAGCTAAGATTGGTCAATAGAAAAAATACCAAAACTAAGATGCCAAATATGGCATACATCCTATAGTATCTCATTCCCCACATACATGTCCCACCCTAGGAAGTGTGCCCATTCTCTACTCAATAATCCTTCGGCTACCCCACTTCCCTTATGGGGATTCAACAACAGGCTAGACATGAAGTATTAGAGACATGTATCTTCATCTTGGCACCTTGGGAATATAATTCCCAATAGTTCTCTCACCTGGAGAGAATGCTCATGGGCTTGATAACCTTCTTCTTCGATAACACATGGGCCTGGCAACTTGCCTCTTCAACAACACACAGACTTGATAACCTTCCTCTTTAGTTTAAAAATATGAGGTTCCACATACAAGTATGGATATGGAAGCAAGGTATGAATGGTAGGAGAGGATAATGACATAATTATGAAGAATGATTGAAAATAAACTAGATTCCCCTAATTATATTTTCATTTTCCCAACTTGACACTTGTCATGTTGGGAACTATCTTGGGCCCACATGAGGTATGCTTTCCCACTTTATAAATTAGGATATATTTTATATTCATATATTTGGTTTTTAGTCATTTAGGATACTTAATATAATATTCATTTGGGCTTAAGACACCTTAACTTATCCTCTTTTCTAGACTCTTAGCCCCCCTTTCCCTTTCTAATGGTGTTTATCCCCCCCGTACTCTTTTTTCTAGTTGGTCTACAACAATAATGGATATTATAAATAATATTAATGGTCACATATTACAATAATATGCTCACTAGAATATTATCATTCTGGCCTATAATATCTTGGCTCACCATCCTAGAAAAACATATGTACAATTATAAATGGGGATCAACATGGGGTATTACATTCCCCTCCCCCTTATTTATGCATTGTCCTCAGTGGACTATATACAATGTACAATCCAAAATTATTGAAAAATATCATTGCCTTTGCTTTTGAAGCTTGTTATATTTATGGTCCTCTTCTCTTGAAGCACTGGATTCATGTCATCATACTTCGACTGGAAGTTATTTTCTCTATTCCACATAGATTTTTCAGGCAGGGATTAATCCCACTGTAGCATTCTTGAGTTGTTTAGTCCTTATTGTACTCACCCTTCCAAGCTCATACATCCTTTCACTACTACACAGTCCCTCAACGATCCATCTTGCCAAGGAGTTCACGCACAAGGAGATCACCAACTCATCTCCACACCCCCACTGAAGATTTATTTTTGGAAATCATAGGACTCCAGTTTTCCAATAGCAACCTTTATTTCCAATCATTCCAACTTGAATAACCATCATCTCATATGTATCACACTTACATAGTCAACATGAGATAATATCATTATAGTTTCATTTATAAATTTAAATTTGTTTCATAAGGAAATTCGAAATTTTTTCCCAATTATGAGATTCCCTCTCATATTTTATTGGTTTTTCCAATAGCAAGCATCAATATTTATTATGGATTCCAGGAGTTCCATACTCAAGGCCACCTTTTCTACAATACTTCCATATTGCATTCAACAAAATAGATTGTTAGTATTTCCTATATAATATACTTTTATTGCAATAGATACATGACTTGATAAAGTGAAATGAAAATTGTATGCACTTAACAATCTAATCACTTCAATCCATTCATTAATGAGAATGAAAATTCATTCCATGCACATGTGTTTTGAGAAATTATGTTTTTCCTTCTCTAGTCATTATTACTTTGTTTCCTTGACAAATATTTCCCATAGTCCATCTTCACGTGACTACTTTGTTGGACACACCTACCACACATAGAGGGGATGGGGGGGGGAGGGGGGGCGGGGGGTGAGTGTGGGGATCTTTTTCCCAAAACTTCCCTCTTACACAAAAACTCCTTAGTTAACATTCAACATTTTATTATTACTCATTGTTGTCATTTATAATCAGTCATATGTGAATACATATCATACACATATATCAACAACATATCATCAACAAATCATCTCCACAAGGAACACAAAGAACACAAGATGTATGTACAATTTTTCTTTTTATTATGGACTTCAATCTGGGGATTTTTCAGCAACAAATGAATAGAGTGTAACTCTACAAGAGCACCAGCTCTATATGCAAGACTCAATTTACATTCTCAGTACCAACTGAGATGAGGAAACAATCCTCAACATATACCAATATGTCTACATAAAAAAGTGCATCAACCATGCACCAACCTGTGCCAAACAACCTGTTATCAACCTGTACCATAAACAAGTGCATCCAACCATGTACCAAGTATATACCAATCATGTGTCAACTACTCATCAACAATTACTCATCAATATGTACCAACATCATCAGCTATACACCGCATGTATGTGACAACTCATCAACTGCTTGTCTCAACCGTGACTACTTTTGGATTAGTCAGCAACCCCAACTTGAAATAATAATAAATTTTTACCTGTAATGAATAAAGAAATGAAAATGATATACACTGTTCTTTAGTGTTTTTTATACAATTCCTCTAGGTGGCACTACTTGGAACCTCTAAGAAAAAAAGTTATATCAAAAATGGTATACCTTGCTTAATTCTAGCTTATTCTAGAGAACGACCTTGTAGAGCGTGCCCAACAAAAAATATTTATTGAATTGATTTGAAACTATTACAAAGAATAATAAATCCTATAATATAACCAAACCAACTGGTATCACTAAATTTGGATCTTTTATGAAGAAGTTATGACATTTTTACCCGAAACACCTGTTTTAGACTAGTTTCAGGACTAGCCACAAACCATATTTTCCACAGAGTGTATCTCCAAAACTACAATGACCCATAAGCTTAATTTTTTACCAAATATACTTGGATATGTATCCTCAGTGGAATATCACTCTTATGGTCTGAATCATTATAGAAAAAAAATTATAACAAAAATGGTGAGATGACTTGTAAATAACATACCTTAGAAAGCATCATGAAAATAATTTATCCTTCCTTCAATTATGGCCCTCTTTTATTCACCTTCCTTCTAAATTTAGGCTTGGATATCCTTGGTTACCTCATTCACCTATAGATATTCAATATGCTCAAGTGTTTCACACCAAAAATGCTCAAGAAGCTCTCCATTGATCCACAAAAAGGATGATCTACAAGAGACCATTGCTATATTATTTATACTTTCATCTTCTAGGTCACTTAACCCAATTTTAGGTCACTTAACCCATTTCTAGGTCACTTAACCTATTTTCCTTATTTTAAGGTTAATCATTTTCCATAAATAGAAAGTTCTCCAATGCTTTATCATTTAAATATTCCTTCTTGATTTTGTCACCTTACTTTATCATTTCTTGATTTTGTCACTTCTCTTGATTATTTAAATAATCCACCTTCACTTTGTCACCTTACTTTATCATTTAAATAATGATTTCTTTTTTTAGGTCACTTAACCCATTTCTAGGTCACATAACCTATTTTCCTTATTTTTAGGGTTAACCACTTTCCATAAATATTCCTTCTTGATTTTGTCACATTACTTTATAATTTCTTGATTTTGTCACTTCTCTTTATTATTTAAATAATCCACCTTGAATTTTCCACCTTACTTTATCATTTAAATAAGTATTTCTTCTTTTAGGTCAATTTGACTTCTTTGACCTTGGGGGCTTCAAGCCTTCATGTGGGGGTCCTACATCTTTGTAAGGCCATAACTTTCAAACCATGAGGAGTTATGTGACATTCCACATACCACCGGAAATGGCATGGCAATCACTATCCATCTAGGATAGTTTTACCAACAATTTCCTTGATCTTCATCTCATTATTCCACATACAAGCGTGGGTCCTCCAACCATTCTTCTAGGATAACTCAATCTGCAAAGCATCTTCCCGTGATGGCTTTCACCATAAGGGGACCACTTTGGAGTTCATCCATTTGTGCACCTTATCAATCATGATAAGAAAATAATGAGAGAATGGGTCCTCCAACCATTATTCTAGGATAACTCAATCCACAAAGCGTCTTCCCATGAGGGCTTTCACCATAAGGGGACCACTTTGGAGCTCATCCATTTGTGCACCTTATCAATCATGATAATAAAATAATGATTCATCTATACATATTTCCAACAATGCATCATATACCAATGAAACCACATCGATCCATCTTCATCATGTATCAATGACAACTCATTGATCCATCTTCATCTATGCATTCTAATCAAGGACAATACATATTATATTACATCAATCATCAATCAATCACTTGAAATCAATCAATCAAACCATTGGCATCAATGACAACATGATCCAACAATCTCCCCCTTTGGCATTGATGGCAATACCAACATTGATGTCAACACCAATTACCAATTGTTGATGTCAACATGTAGATAAGGCATGCTCTACATCAATAGTAAATCTGACTATCTTTCCCCATCAATAAACATCAATCACATCAATGTGATTAACTCTCCCCCTTTGACATCAATGGCAAAGGGCCATTCTCATCTTGGGGTTGCTCCCCTTGCTTGAACGCTCCTTGGGGTTGCTCCCCCTGTCTGAATGCCTTTGATATTCCTCTGAATAATCTCTCCCCTTTTGAAAAATGGATATCACTCTGATGTAATGCTGAAGATACATAAAAAATACTCCTCGTGTGACCATTTCTCCCCCTGAAATTATGCTCCTGTGCTCTTTCTTCAAGTATAGGGCCCCTTTATAGGTATGCATCTGATAAATATCTCCTCCTAGAATCATGGGAAGAAGAATGACTCCCCCTATGGGTATGCCTCCCCTATCTTTTCTGCAATATGAACATTGTGCTACCATATAACGATCCTTGGACCTTTTCATGCATCAAACTCATGCCATACAAGGCATCATGAAGCAAAAGATATGTCAACAATGAAATGAAGAATCATGAGAAAAATATCAACCAGGTACATCTTGTACAAAATGTGTGCTCATCATGCACAATACCTATGTATATCAACATCATGCAATGTGCCAAAAGGTATCATCCATGGAATGTATCAATCATATGCCTTTATCAACATGCCAACATGTATGTCTACTAATATGCCAACCATGTGCATCCACCAATATGCCAACCATGTGCATCTACCAACATGCCAAACAATGTATCATATCACTCATGATATGTCTCCATCATGAACCAAGTGCCACAATCATGTATCTCAAACAAATGCCAATTGTTG
>ML785422.1:319989-332488 GCA_009831015.1 Picea engelmannii
ATATATATATATATATATATATATATATATATATATATATATATATATATATATATATATATATTGTTGGTCGTTGACCAAGTTTTGGAGATCCTTGGTCAAGTTTGACCTATTTTGGGACTTCAACAGGCTTTCGAAGGTAGAGCGCAAGTCAAAGCAGAGATCATGGGATCTTCGCCCCTCTTTAGGGCTTCTTGGGTTTTTGGCTTATGAAACAAGTATGTGGATGTCGACCCATGGGTTTATTCATGTTTAGGCCCTTTTGTAATGTATAAATAGATGTCCAGGCGATGTAAGAAAGGGCTAGACACCATGCTAAGTACTAAGGCAAGATGTGTATCTGTGTGAAGTGGTGCTAAGTGAAAGTTGTAAGTGTGTTGTGCATGTTGTGTTGAGAACTTGCAAAGCTAAGTGAAAGTGATTGTGTAAACACTTTGTGCTGTGACCTAGATCAGGGAAGGAGGATCTAGCGAAATGCATTCAGATCTCGTATCCTATGCGGAGTAGAATCTTGTGGCTCTGTGCATGTAGAAGATTAATAGAAGACAATAAAGAGAGGACGAGTTGGTGGACATAGCCCCAGGCTGGGGGTGAACCACATATATCCTGTGTTGTGGTTTCTTTGTACATTGAAGATATTTATTGTTCATAGGATTTATGCTTAGTGTAATGATATGTGCTTAGATGAATATGATAAGTCAGAGATCGCAGGATCTCAGCCCCTCTTTAGGTATTTTTGGGTTTTGGGCTTATGTAACAGGTATGGGGATGTTCTCCCATCGATTTACCCATGTTTAGGCCCTTTTTTAATGTATAAATAGATATCTAGGTGATGTAAGAAAGGAATAGACACCGTTCTAAGTGCTAAGGCAAGATGTGTATCTGTGTGAAGTGGTGATAAGTGCAAGTTGTAAGTGTTTTGTGCATGCTATGTTGAGAACTTGAAAAGCTAAGTGCAAGTGACTCTGTAAAGACTTTGTGTTGTGACCTATCTCAAGGAAGAAGGATCTAGCGAAGTGCGCACAGATCTCATGTCCTATGCAAAGTAGGATCTTATGGCTCTGTGCATGTAGAATATTAACAGAAGACAATAAAGAGAAGATGAGTTGGTGGACGTAGCCCCAGGATGGGGGTGAACCACGTATATCATGTGTTGTGGTTGCTTTGTGCATTAAAGATGTTTATTGTTCATAGGATTTATGCTTAATGTAATGATATTTGCTTAGATGAATATGATCAGCTTAGTGGCTAATGATGTGAATAAGATGCTAGATTTGATCTATGTTGATATGCTTAGTGCTTGGATATGTTGGATCTAGGTGAATACTGTGCTTCTCTGTTCTTAGGGTTTATTTGCGTTGTGAGTTAAGGGTAAACACTAATGAACTATAACTGCTAAGTGCTAAGTGCTCTGATAAGGTGTTATAATCACAGATCTGTGTCCCAGCTAAGGTTGCGGACACTGGAGTCCTGCAACCACCCCTGCCTCTTCCTCGGGTGAGACTTCATCTGCTTCGCAAAATATGTCGAAGGGCCGGTAGTTAGGGTTTTTTTTGTGCATTGTTGAAGCATTGAACCCTGTGTCTACCCCTGTGCCAAAAAATGATTATGTTGTCAAGAACTGAAACTGTGATTATTGGGAACTGAGGAAAAGAAAGAAAGAGATTTTTGTGTAGATCTATTGCTTTAAGTGCACATTATTCCATTGATTTGTGAAATATCTGTGCTAAGAAGAGAAGCCTGATCTAAAGAAAAGAGGTAATATTTGAAAGCTTTATTCCCTACTAAAGGTAAGAGTAGTGAATATTTTAAGATCTGGAAGCTTTGTTCTTTGTCAAAGGTAAGATAAGTGGAAAATTTTGTTTCAATAGTATGGATCTAGGTATGTTTGATAAATTTTGTCCTAGCTTGAAAACTAGGGCACAACTAGATGAAAGAAGGTTTGTTATGAGAACATCTAATAGAACTAATGAAAGATATGTTATCCCTATGCATAGAAAGAATTTTTAGACTAACAAATGGATGCAGGACCATAGATAGACATTTTTGCAGGCTAGCTACCATGATCCTAGTGCACAGTACAAGAAAGGTTGGGGATCATTTAAAAGAAAAAGAGGATTAAATTTTTGTTACAGTTGCAGAAGAATAGGACATATTGCTAAGGAATGCCTTGATAGAAGACCTAGTTGTCTTTGTTTTAAAGCTATGGACCATGAAGTTTTGGATTTCCCTGGAATGATTGCTAAGATTTAAAGAATGAATATGGAACAATAAGATCGTGAGAAAGACCAGGAGACTAATGATATGGAAAGACCCCAAAAAGAATTAGAGACTGTATTACTACAAATGAAAGAAACCCTGAATGATCACAGAAATATCAACTTATCAAAGATGTTCAAAGGAAAAGAGTGCATAGAAACAAGAATAGGAGACTTCGACATTGACTCTGTTCTAGATGAGGAAACACAGGTGAATATCATGATAGAAAGAACCTAGAAAATTTTAGGAAAGACTGCTATGAGTCATTCATTGGGAGGAATAGGATTATTTAGTGGAAAGTTGATAACCCTATGTGGAAATCTTACCCAGATATCTATGAATGCTCATGGAACTTCAACAAAGGAAGAATTTGAGGATTTTAAATTTATTGAGATCAATGCCCCATTTGCTATGTTACTAGGAAAAACCTAGATTGAGAAGGATCGGACCAGAAGAAAAGAAGAAGAAGCCTTAGAACAGAAAAAGGAAGAACCAAGAGACTTCATGACCAAGAGGATAGCACACTTACTGAAAGAACAAGAGGACCAGTCAGAGCTACTAAGGACCAGAAATATGGATGTCGAAGTTGAAAGAACCTAGGAAGGCTTAAAATATCTATCTGTACAGGAGAATAGAGCACCTACCCCAGACAAAGAAGAAGTACTACTCTCTATCCCTATGATAGAATCTCATCAACATGAATTTACTATGTTGAGTATAGATAAGAATCAAAATGGAAAGAGGAATACCAAGACGCAGATCACCGGGAAAAAGGATAGAAAGCTCAACAAGAAGAAAGCAAAGCTAGAAAAATTGCAAGAGGTTCTAGGAGGAACTTCGTGGAAGGAAGGGTTGCAAAACTGGAATCTCGTTAGTATATCAGAACAGTCCAACATGGCATTTCACCATGGCAGAGCGATATAACCATTGGAGGCATTACGACCGTTAAGACTAATTCTCTCGAATGGTTAGACCAACAGTTATGACCAAAAATATCGTTGTCATACCATTGGGACCGCGCCATAACGGACAAAATTGCATTGATGAAGGCTTCTCGCCCATTGGAGAGATCCGTTACCTCGCTTTATACTTAGTCCATTGACTGTTGCACCAAGAAAACTTTTGTGAATTGTATCTGAGCCAACAAGAGCACTCATTATTACCGCGTTGTGTTTACTGAGATTTTGGCATATGTTCTATTGCATTGAACATTCATCCATCAACCCAAGTTATCCGATATTGAGCGTGCATGTCAGACAAACTCAGCACCGTAGAGAAGTCGATTGAATAAGTGTTAATCAATATAATGGACAAAAATGTAATGTCTGCAGGGATTCAAGCCTCATCGATGAGAGGAGTGGAAGCCTCCCCGTTGACTGCTCACAGATCTGGACCATCCTGAGTTGCAGCCAAGAAAATAACCAAGCATTGAGATGACTTCGTGAATGCTAAGTTAATCCCGACTATCCTGCTCGACTACAACTTGCCTCTGGCCAGCGCGGTGATTTGCGACAATGTCCCAAGGGAATTTGATTACACTCTAATTACTGTGTACCTCCCAAAGGGGATATGTGCAGTTCGACCTCAGTTGGATAAGATCGTGACATTAAAATTCAGTGACTTCAACCTAGGGTATCACAAGAACTACAACATTCTCACTCGTCACAGGTATCTGACTAGGATGAAGGGGAAGAAGTCAAGGATCATCCCCAAACCATGGACCATGGACCTCGTGCAATCCACTATCCTGAACACTATGAAGATACCACATTTTGGAAGGCACAAGGAGGTTAATGCGTGCATTAAGATTTTGTTTCCGTGCTTCCATGGTGGCTATATGTGGCTAGACAGACACATCACCATCGATCCAGCGTTGATCCATTGGATCACCGTACTGAGCATGCAAGGACCTGCCCCACAAGACTTCTACCCAAGGAAGGTTGCAGACTATGCCCTGGCACAGCGGATTAGAGATACACATGGTGATGTACAAAAGGGGAGACGAGGCTACAAGGTAGCTTCCATCCAGAATGGCGCATTTCACCTGGCCTTCTCGTTGATCGAAGGAAATATAGTAAGAAATAATAGACCCACACAGGTCATAGGATTCATTGTCAACCTCATTGAAAAATGTGTGGAAGGACTCTAGATGAACTGGGCGAAGTACTTAGTCAACCAATTAGAATTGGATTGCCACGAAGCTCAGGATTAGGTCTATGAGTTCCATTTTAGTTGGCTACTAATCCTCATTGCGTTTACTACTTGGGAGATGTCGGAAGGTGCAACCTTCCCAGAAATTGAGTCGCTCACTACGAAGTTCACCACGCTCTGGTATTCGAGTGATATGGGAAAAAAATGGTAGTCGAACGCGGTATTCCATACTTACTATCTACAGTGAAAGTGGGATATTGAAGTTGTCCCTAAGATTACAACAAACACTCTGCACCAGTTCAATCCCCTTATGAACTTCCACGTAGATCGAGATTTTATTTACATCACCACTCACGTCGATGAGAGTAAAGAAGAGCTTCAGTCATACTATAAGCTCATAGAGGAGGACCTAGAAGAAATCACTAAGGACTAGCCTACAGAGCTCCTTATCCCTGCTATCCCTGCAGAACTGTCTGACCCTAAACTAATCAGAAGCTCGGAGGTCACTCGTGAAGGTCATGGTACACCTACAACTAGTAGAGGGAAGAATATAGAAGAGGTCCAACAACTGAACAATACATCAGAAGAAACTACTTCATATTCACCCAGGGGAGGAGGTGGTGATGAAGTAGACAAAGAATTCCAGAGATACTAAGACTAAGTTGTAGACTATACTCACGCTTGATGAATTCAACTTCATCATTGCAGTGGTATCAGACGCCTCGTAGGACATATTGCAAAACAATGAAGCCAAACAAGCAGCCATGTATGATAGAATTGAGGCAGAAATCAGAGGGCTGCAACAAGCCCTTCAGTCCAGCTGCATAGTGTCCACATGCCCCCACCATCAGAAGAACCAGAGTTGGGAGATGAGCCTACCCAAATCCGCAGAATAGTTGATGCGATTGAATCTCATCTTCATCATGCATAAGAAAAAAAAGAATAGGCCACGGTGGCCCTGAAGAAAGCACAAGAGGAAGTAAAAGAGAAACGAAGGGTTGCGCAACAGGAGAAGGTTGTCCTCCAAACAAAGTTTGAAGAAGAGAAAGCATAGATCCAACAAGAGAAAGAACAGTTGCTCGTGGAGCAGGTTGGAGTAAAAGAAGTAGTCAGCAGAGCACTTCGTTCTGTGACGGGCTTATAGCAATAGGAGGAAGACCTAGTGGAGCATCAAGTAGCACAGCTTTTTGAATCCATCGAGTAGCTTCAATAGAGAATAGTAGATTTAGAGCTACAAACAGTACCATGCACCCCGCAAGACATGCGACACCAAAGAGAAGACACTGCCAGGAGCGTAGTTGACAGGATCAGAGCATTAGCTTTGGAATGTAAACATCTAAGTGATCACAGTGCATAGACTTATGAGCGACTCACTGAAGACCCTGAACTGAAGACACTGGAGTCACATCTATAGAAGGAAAAGAATAAAGAAGCGACAGTAGAGGCGTAGTTGAAGCTCCTGTCATCAGTTGAGAGGATGAATCGATCCCAAGAACAGTGCACTTCTCAACAGTAGGTCCACACCATACAGATCAAAGTCATGGAAGTGACTAAGAGACTCCAAATAGTCCAGGATCTAGCTTGCCAACTATTTGAGGGAATTGAAGGCCAAGGAGCAGAGCTAGAACAAGTAGTCACTACAGTCGAACAATGCTTGGAAGGACCTGTGGATGAGGCATTTCTTTAGTAGTTCTCCAAGAAGGAGACCTTGGCGCAATAGCTCAATCCAAAATAGAGGATTTTGAGGTAAATTTACCTCGATCAGAGTGACTCGGGATGAGTCACATGTGAGTATTGGGGGCCTATTATCCCTTGATCAATTTTTGGAGATCCTTGGTCAAGTTTTACTTATTTTGGGACTTCGACAGATTGTCAAAGGCGGAGCGCAAGTCGAAGCGGAGATCACAAGATCTCGACCCCTCTTTAGGGATTTTTGGGTTTTGGGCTTATGTAATGGGTATGGCTATGTCGACCCATGGGTTTACCCATGTTTAGGCCCTTTTGTAATGTATAAATAGATGTATAGGTGATGTAAAAAAGGGCTAGACACCATGCTAACTGCTAAGGAAAGATGTGTATCTATGTGAAGTGGTGTTAAGGCAAGATGTGTATCTGTGTGAAGTGGTGCTAAGTGCAAGTTGTAAGTGATTTTTGCATGTTGTGTTGAGAACTTGCAGAGCTAAGTGCAAGTGACTATGTAAATACTTTATGTTGTGACCTAGCTCGAGGAAGGAGGATCTAGTGAAGTACACGCAAATCTCCTATCCTATGAGGAGTAGGATATTATGGCTCTGTGCATGTAGAGGATTAACAAGAGACAATAAAGAGAAGATGAGTTGGTGGATGTAGCCCCAGGCTGGGGGTGAACCACGTATATCCTGTGTTATGTTTTCTTTGTGCATTGTGGTTGCTTTGTGCATTGAAGATGTTTATTGTTCATAGGATTTATTCTTAGTGTAATGATATGTGCTTAGATGAATATGATAATCTTAGTGCCTAATGATGTGAATAAGATGCTAGATCTGATCTATGTTGATATGCTTACTGCTTGGATATGTTGGATCTGGGTGAATACTGCGCTACTCTGTTCTTAGGGTTTATCTGCGTTGTGAGTTAAGGGTAAACACTAATGAACTATAACTGCTAAGTGCTTTGCTAAGGTGTTATAATCACATATCTATGTCCCATCTAAGGTTGCAGACACTAGAGTCCTGCAACCACCCCTGCCTCTACCTCGGGTGAGACTTCATCTGCTTCGCAGGTGTTGTTGAAAGGGCCAGTATTTAGGGTTTTGTTGGTGCGTTGTTGAAGCATTGAACCCTGGGTCTGCCCCTGTGCCAACATATATATATATATATATGTGTGTGTGTGTGTGTGTGTGTGTGTGTGTGTGTGTGTGTGTGTGCATCCGTTACTGCATATTTATATGTGCTAAGAATGCATCCCTAACATTCTTATAAATTCATATGCATTCCAATTTTTTGTGCTAAGTATGGATGTCCAACAGGCCATGACATAATTGTTGCTACAACAATTGCAACAACTTATTTCTTCATGTACCATTTTATTTTTGTTGTTCCTAGATGTCCTCAAGCCTCATTGAATTCATGTATCCTCTTGTGTTATTATAAAACTCATTATTCATGATTTTTCTCTATCCCGAGCACCATTTTCCTTCCAAAACACACTTGATCACTTAACAACTTCAACTACATATTATGTTGATATTGATTTTTAACACTCATCTATTTCTTGGATCTTCAACTTCCAATTACTTTATTGAACCAACTAATTCATCTTGTTGTGTCTAAGAACTTCAACTCTTGTGGTTTATTGCACCATTATTTTCTCCTTTCTTAACCCATTTGGGTCTCAACTTTACTTCCTTAGTCAATTTACGACATGCTATAGCGTTACACAAATGTCCCTTTTCAACTTCATGGATATTAACTAGAAGTAGTTAACATTACTTTTGTTTGTCATCATAAATTCTAGTGATACTTCCATTCTCCTGGAATATCATCAACAACTCTTTTCCATTTGAGATGGGTTGTTTCAAGTGCCCTCTCTTCTGCATACCAATACAAAATAGATCTAATTTCCTCCTCATGGTTCCTTATTGATTTCCCTATAAAAATCATATACATGACTTTTAATCCTTTTGGATTGGCATCCCAATATACCTTGGGCACGTACTCAGCACCTTTGAATTACATCCAACATTCTCTACATGCATTCTGAATCTTCCTTTTATTGATGTCATATTTCTTTGAGTGCTACCATGGAATCACATATTTTGGTACCCACCCAGTGGTACCTTTTCTTACTTTCTCCAATTGTTCATGGACTTTATCCACTTCTGTAATTCACTTAATTTATGGAATTCCTCTCTTATAAATTTGATTGCATCCTTCTAAAACTAATCTACATATAATTCATTGCTCACACATATGCCGGCACTTCTTAAGTATGCACACACCCTCCTTACTTCACCCCTAAAGTTATGTCATACAACCATGCTCCCATTTCACTACTCCGATAAAAATCATGGAGGTGTTATTCCCAAAACTGTAGAACTGATCCTTGGAGATGTTACATCTTATCTCCATGTATAAACTATGTTTTTCTTTATCAAAAGACTAACATCTTGACATATAAATATTTTTAGAACAACTCTTTGCACAAGGTACTACTTTATATGTACTTTAACATGCTTGGTAGTGAATGGATCTTCCTTGCTTCATTCACTAAATGATATTCTTTTTCACCTTGATTCCACTAAGTAGTTTGACTAAAATGAGTGGATTGGTTGTAGTGGATTCCCAAGCCTTTATGGTTGTACCCAAATTCATATCTCAACATTCTTCAGTCTTTTCCTTTGATGATTTTGTGAGAGATACTTGACATAACACTTTGTCTTCAAATGACTCTGCTTATCCTTGATACCAGGTACAAAATCCTTCATATTCTCTAAAACCATCCTTCCATATTCACATGCTTTGCATCTCCATGTGATTATGTTGTACATGCATTATCATGTACTGTAGATGGCTTTCCTACCTAACATCCACATCTGATATGAAAAATTGTTATCCATAATTCTTCTTCAAACTAGAATTCATTAGGGATCCTCCATGTTGCTCATTTAACCCACATATCTGGTCCAACATCTTCTTAAAGAAACCATATGCTTACTTTGAAGAACTATCTATGTTGTTCTGTCTCCTATTTTTTCCCTTTTAAGATCACTTGGAACTCTCTTTCCTACTTCTTGGAAATCATGCTACTCAAATCATAGTTATGGGTATCTAACTAGGTTCTACCAACTCATAACTTTCCAATGAATTCTCTTTTTCTCAATTATGGGTTATGAGCAGAAAGCTACATTGATTTGATTATTACCCACTTATTCCTTCAGCACATCCGTCAACCATGTGCAATTTTTTTTAACTTCTCCCATGCATCCTTGCACCTTGTCCTTTGGATTTTTGGTTGGACCCTAACTTGGTTTCCACATGACTATATTTTGAACATCTTGACTAAGTTTCATCTTTACCTAAGCTACAGACTGCTAGATACAACATGTTGAAGTTTGAGTCCAATCTACCTTTTTAGCCTGGAAAGCTACAAGTACATTCTATGTCCTATGCATTTAATATGTCCAAAATTCTATCTTGACTCTATGGTTGTATTCTATGGATCAATATATTTCCATAGACTTCTCCTATGCCCCAATTTGTTTCAAGAGCATGAAGTTATGGCCCTTGGAATTTAATTGGGTCTCAAAATTTACCTTCATTATTTTTCCTGTAACTTCCTCATACTAGCTCTATTTGAAGAACAACTTGTACCATTAGAAATATCTCTCCAAGTTCTATTATTTTAGATGTAGAAACTGTATGTCCTGAAAGGACATATAGTTTTGTATTATTTTGATTTCCTGAAGATGTTGTTTAGGCCTCTTAAATGGCCTTAAAAATATGATCATGTGGAAAACACTTTCATTTCCTAGTAAATTGTATTCATGTCTCTGAAATTTGGCTAACTTATGTTGACTGGTTTGTTGACATGGAAACTTGAGTATACCTAACACCTTGAAGAGGCACCATGCCAACCCCTACATTCCCTATCTTGCTCCGTCGGCCTATATATTCTTCCTTACCTCTGTTGGCACACATTACTTTACCTCTCCAGGCGGGCATCTCATTTAGTTTTTGGGCCCCATCCCTCACCCACTCACTTCGGTGCACAAATTTAGATGGTGCTTTGATCATATGATGGAGGTTCGGGGCACGATCAATGATCATGATCGCGATCGATGGCCCACATTACATTGTGAACCCCCCTCAACCTTCCGACCATTAACATAGGGGGGAGGGGCCGTGAAACTTGACCACTGTTAAGGCCAAGGTGACAAGTCATGGATCAACACATTGCAGCCCCCCACCTATGGTTATTCTTACCACACAAGACCCCCCCACAACATGGTTCCATGGAATCGACCCATGGTTCCGCCCAAGATGTGAGCACCCCAACGTGGCACCAACTCACTCTCCACCAACGCTACTATGCACCACCTCTGTGGAAGTACATTTCACCACTCTTCCATGTCACATGACACATGCCCCCCACATCATGCTGACATCAGTGTATGAATAAATTTCCAATATTTTTCCAATTTTTCCAATTTTTTTGAAATTTCCAAATATGACCAAATTCATAATTTCTTTCAGGATGACATCAAACCCTTCAATTAAGCTTCATATGGAAAATTTCAAGCCCTTTAACAGTCAATATAGCCCCAACACCTGTAATTTGACACGGGTACGTCGAATTTCTCATGAATTCTTCTATGGAAATTGGGGCTTTTGCCCAATTTCACCTAATTTCACCATAGTCACTCTACGAATTTCAAAATTTCATACATTTCATCCCAATAAATGCCAATTCAACCACTACAAAAATAAATTGCTTGCATGCACTATTGGTGATATTCCTAGGTATGAATCTCATTCATATTTATTCACAAATTGGGGAATTTTTACAATTTCCACCACTGTTGCACTATAAATTTGAAATTCTACCATCTATTGGACCAAATTTGTTCATTCTACAATAACATTTTGGGAATTTCCAATCATTAGATAATTCCCCTCAAAATGCTTGCGAAATTTCCATAATTTCACTATAATTATTTTGAAAAACAAGTTTCAGAGATCCCTTTCTTGCATTTCGTCGAACAATTTTCCTGCATAATCTATAAATTTCACTTATGTGCTCTATTAATTTCCCCATGCATGCCCATTGTTGAAACTGGAGCTCTGATACCACTTCGTAACATCCACAGCTCTGATCTGGGCAATGCCACACTAAATTACAAACTCTGATACCAATAAATTTAATAAATAGAACTACTTTGCATATGAATAGGGTTATGCATGCTAACAACAATAATTCATAAACATAATTATAACAGAGATTCCATAAAACAAAATCATAATTCATACCACAACATTTACAACAATACATAAGAAATGCTTATCTTATGAATAAAACACCAATTGTCTGCATACCTTCCACGTTCCTCCCAACCATAGACCGCACTCCTCATAACTCTCAGTAGTGGGTCACCCCCGAGTTGGGGCTAAAACTGCACCAGAAAAAGGATTCCTAAGATAGGATAAGATCAATCAACAACCAAAATAACAAAACTAATGTGCCAACTATGGCATACAACCTATAGTCTTTCATTCCCCACATGCATGTCCCACCCTAGGAAGTGTGCCCCTTCTCTACTCAACAATCCTTTGATTTCCTTGCTTCCTTTTGGGGCTTCAAAAACAAGTCAGATAGGAAGTATCTGAGCCCTGTAGCTACAACTTGGCACCTTGGGAATACAATTCCAAATAGTTCTCTCACCTGGAGAGAATGCTCACAAGATTGACAACGCACTTCTTTGATAACACGTGTGCTTGGCATTCCACCTCTTAAATAACACATGGGTCTGACAACCCACCGCTTTAGTTCAAAAATACCATGTTCCATGTACAAGTATGGAGATGGAAGGAAGGTACAGTTCGTAGGAGAGGATAATGGCATAATGATGAAGAATGATGGAAAATGAACTAAATTTCCCCAATTATATTTGCATGTTCCGAACTTAACACTTATCATGTTGGGAACTAGCTTGGTCCCACATGGGGTATGTTTTGCCACTTTAGAGCTTAGGATAATTTTTATATCCATAGCTTTGGATTCTAGTACTTTAGGACTATTAATATAATATTATGTTGGGCTTAACCCACCTTAACTTAGCCCCTTTTTCCAGACTCTTAGCCCCTCTTTCCCTTTCTAGTGGAGTTTATCTCCCCTGGTACTCTTTTGTCTGGTTGATCTACAATAATGATGGATTTAATTAATAATATGAATGATTACATATTACAATAATAGTCTCATTGACATTTTAGCATCTAGACTCTCCAGCCTAATAATCACATAGGTACTCTGTGTTGGGTATGTGTTATATTCTTTGCACGAGTAGTAGTGTTTGAGCGCCTGCGCAGGGGGGCGGAGCCCCCCGCGCGGGGGT